>JASFDF010000197.1:0-37876 GCA_036937115.1 Nidularia sp. FH-822889
ATATATTTTATAAGTCCATCCTTGCTGGAAGACCCCTGGGTGACTTATACTGTTGGATTGTGCTTGCTTGGAAGACCCTTGCACTATCTAAAAGTTCTGGTTGAAGGAATACCACTTCCAGAGCATCTGCTGAAGTCTATTAGCTTGGACTTAGGTAGATTATTTTACAAGAACAGATCTCACTATGATTGTTGAGAGAAGTTCAAACCTTTGAGTTGCAACTGAAGAAAGACCACAGTTGTCTCACAAGTCATCCCTGTTCATTGTGAACACTATTTGAAGACAGAAAATACTTGAAGTTGAACCTTGACTTAAAGACTTTGTCTTCTAAGTACAAATTTGATTTGATATTCTTCTGAGAAGAACTGATTTTTGCCCTCACAAACTCTTGTGTATTTCAACATAGTTTGGGTGTTTTTGGAGGTTTTGTGGTGTGTTTATAGGTTTAGATTCACCCAGACCTTTAGGTTCACTTAGTCTGTGTTGAGCAGCACTTCAGCATGCACTTTCAAGTTGTACCAGGAACAGAGTATTGTAATTACATGGAATCTATGATTCCATGCATAGTCCAATTACAATCTCTACAGTGCCTGCTTTGCCTGTATGCAGGCTTTGCAGGTCCTTGATGGGATCATAGATTTATCAATCATGAGTCCTTCTACCATATTTTCTTTTTTTAATTTCTCTAGTCCACTGATTGACAGGTGTCCATAGTGTCAGTGCCACTGGTCCCATGATAATTTCCCTGTGGAAGCAAAATTTGTATGTTCTTGTACAGGAAGCTCTGCATGAGCATCAAGAAGGTACAGTCTGTTAATTTTGCTTCCCATGCCAATTGTCTGATCTTTCTTATTTTTTAATTTGCATTCACCATTTTTGAATACAACATATCCTCCACCTTCATCAAGACAACTAATTGATATGAGGCAATTTGGAGCTTCTGGTATATGAAGTACATCTCATAAGCAGTGTTGAATTAACTTTCCATTTACAGTGAAGTTGACATTCAGTGTTCCTCAGCCTTGAACAGCTGCACTTTTTGGACCAATACCCTGGACAATGATGTTCTGAACAGGTTTGTAATCTAAAAATGTGTCCCAAGTAGTACAAATTTGTGATGTTGTACCAGAATCCAGAGTCCAATCAAATTTTTAAAATTCTTTAGTGCAATCTGGTGTGTAGGTCATATATAAGACATCTGCTAATGAATTATTGACCAAATCTTGTACCTGATTGACACAGTGCCTCCAATTTGGAAATGTCTGATTTGGACCCTGGCCTTCATGCCCACCACCTTTAGCCCAGCAGTCTCTGGACAGGTGACCCTTTTTGTGACAATTATAGCATTCTTTTCAGAGTTATCAGTGCTTGACTGATTAGATTTTCAAGAATCTTTGCCACCCTTCCTTTGGTCTGTAGTGTGACTTCAGCAGAAGAGTCTCCATGCTGTCCCTTGCATCAACAGTCTTCCTCATTTAAAATTGCTACAAGTTCATGTGATTTAAGAATAAGTTTTTTTCCACTTGAGCCTAAATAAGCAGAAGTGTACATATCCCAACTCTCTGGTAATGAGGTGATAAGTATCGTGACAAAGTCTTCATCAGATACTTTATTATCCATGATATGTAGTTCTTCCTGTAATTTTCATAGCTTTGAAATATGTTCAATCATGTCAAACCCTTCTTCAGCCTGTGCATGATATAATGCATACCACATTGCAAGCACTCTGAGCCTGCCTTTGGACTCCTTGACAGTAGTAAGTTTATCCCACATTTCCCAGGCTGTTGTAGTGCCACTGATGTGTATCGTTTCTGAGTCCCTGATTGCAAGTTTTATTCTAGTACATGCTTTTGCATCACCAGAATTCCACTTGTCCTGTGCCTCTAATTCCTCTTTTGTAGGTTTTGTGGGGTCAGCTGATCCTGGAGGTTTTGCTTCCTTTTGTCAAGTTTCATTCCAAAAGGTGAATATAGGGACTAGAGGTCATAGGTTATGATAGTGCTATGTTGGAGAAATATCAGAAGTAATGTCAGAAGGATTTCTGGCTGTAACACTTAGGGTAAGAACTGTTGGCTTCAGCTTATGTGCTGTGCCCTTCCAGTTCTCATGGGTTCTAACTTAGTAAATAATCCACATGTCAGAAGATAATTACCAGTGTCAGAAGTGTGTCAGAGGTAAACAAGATACTGATGACTAGAGTCCAAGTCTAGTGTCAAGGACAAGATAAGACTAGTCAATGTAAGTTAACTAGAAGGAAAGTTGGAAGGGGTTGGAAGGTCAGAAGTGAATCAGAAAGACTTAGTAGTAACTGAGTCAGAGGACTAGTGGTGATCTTAGTCAATATTCAGATTGGAGACTATGGTACAGAAGTGAGCTACTTAAATACAAGTATTGCTAATTGTAATAGTAAAAGCAGAAGTAGCAATACTATGGATACAAGGAATAATAAAAGTCCTTGACACATAATAAAAGTAGCAGAAACAAGAGCAGAAGTGTAACTGAGCAGAAGTGTACTTGGAAATGGTAATTGTATTGTGAATGTCAAATAATAAAAACAATAGTTCAGAGATTAGTGATGAATGGAAACAGACAGAAGATGTCAGAAGCATAGCAGGAAATTGTATCATACAGTCAGAAAGTGTTGGAAGATGTCAGGAGAGAACGTGGATGTAACACCTTTGCAATATATTTCTCCAGTCCAAGGTCCTGAAGCACAGCTAACATCTGTTGCTTCCATGGCATCCAATTATGAGCCTTCAGCATCTCCATCTGGTAAGATCCAGATGAGCTATATTCATCTGACATTGTTCTGAATTACTGGTATAAACAAGTGATAAGATAAGAGGGCAAGTATAGAGCAAAGTAATTCTTTGATAAAGTTATGATGGCTCAGCACCCATAACCTATTGAATGTGCGCAGTGTATATTATATATTTTTAGATAATAGAATGAATATATGTCATCCTAATGATGGACTTTTATACTAAGTACAATCTTACTAGATTATTCTATATACTTTAAGAATGATGATAAATGTCCTTGGTGATTAGTAATATGTGAGTAAGTGAATGAGTAAGTGTTTCTACAGTATACTGGAATGTCCAAGCATAATCTTACAAGAGGATCTTATACCATCCTCAAGTACTTGGCTGACTGTTCACTGTCTCAAAATTGGAACTTCTCACTCAAAAAGTTCAAAGATATCCCAAGCTCATGAAGCATCGGTATGCTGCCTAGCGGAGGTCATTGTTGTGGGTTCAGGGTCGTTACCTATAGTCTCAGAGGCGAGTTATTTTTATGTTTATTTTTCGTCCATGCTAGAATACATCAACGAACTCGATTTTCCATAGCTCGTCATCTGCGGAAATTCCCATTCTTTATAGCTGTGATGGAATACGTAGGTATATTCATGAATTGGAGTAGTGTATACTAATTCTGCAATCTTGAATTACCCTAATGTCTTGCTTTCAACACCAAAGGTTGATTACTGCATTTTCTGACGGAGCTAGTAATGGCGAATTCAAACAACATATTTATAGCATAATTCGAGACTCGGAATTTTTTACAATAGATGCATCGTGGTATATAAAATTTTGAATACGGTGAAAGAGCTGAACTGATGCCTTCCTTTTAATGGCTCTGCAGTTATTGATAAATTAAGGGTGATGTAATAGACAATCAAAATTCATACCAGCTTATTTGCGATAATCCATTCATAAAGATGCTGTTGCACATCCTCAGAATTCACAAAACTGTCCACTTGGTCTTCCATTTTTTGAGTAAATGAATCATTATACTGCATGGAAAATGACAGAATTGCCTGATCAAATTGGTCGCTAAATTTTGTTCCCGAACACCAGAATGAATGTTCCATTAGAAGGCACATAGCTGGTAACACATTAGCTTAAATTAAAACAATAATGGAACAAATATACCAGCTATGAATAGAAGCTTTTGGACAGGTTTGGATTCTTCGAAATCGTGGTATTTCTTGAATGGGAATATGGTAGGGAATACTGCGTGCAATTTCTAAAAAAAAATGATGGATAAGGTATGAGGGCAAGCAGCAATGTTAACTAAAGATACTTACATACTAAAGAATGTTGAGATTCACTAATCTCGTAGTATATGAGACACTTACCCACTTTCAATAAATGAGGACTTGTTTCAGTGATCAAAATGTGTGTAAAAAGATGGGTACTTACTTGCTATAATAGAAGATTGATAAGCAACTTGAAGAGCAAATATATCAGTCCACAATAAGAACACCCACATCCTGCACCATAAATTCAATAACAAGGAAACTGCAGAAGAAGATCACTCACCATCTGTACAGAAATCAGAACCTAAATAAAGGAAATTTTTGAAGAAGGTCACTCACCAACTGCATTGGAAATTGGAAAATGCATTATATCAGCTTCTTGGACACTGAAGCTGAGAATCTTGGCTCCCACCAGCTAAATCAGAAATCCAGACATAAGGCAAGTTATTTAAATAATGTCTTCTGGGAGAAAATTCCTCACATGCTACATTGAAAATTTTGACTGTTAGAGAACACTAGACAATGAGAAGAAAGCACTCACATCCTGTATAAGGAATTTACAAATGAATTGAAGTCATTTAGTAAGCAAATTCATGAGTAGAAGTGGATTGAAAAATAGGCACTCACCCACTATAGCAATTCAGGCATAGACATACTAGAAGTTAGCAGGTATAATTTAGATTACAAAAATGATGTATTCACTAACTGCAACAAAAACCCAAGATGAGCAAAAGACATCAGCCCAAAAGCCCAGGAACAGCACTTACATTCTGTATTGAAAAATCCAGATATCAAACAGGGATAATTAACTCAGGAAGCAAAAGCTAAGTAACCACCAAGGAATGAAACTGACCCGCTTTATCAGAAATTTGGAGATGTAACCATATTAGAATTTTTTGGGAAAACCTAAATGTGAGTCATGAAGATAATACTTACCCACTATATGATATATTTAAGCAGTCTGGAGAGATAATATAAAGTATTGCACTTACCAACTACATTGCAAATTCACTGTGAATCAAGGAATTTAAACAGAAAAAAGCAAAGAACTTACCATCTGCATTAATCATTCCAACAAATGGAGATTAGCAACCTAGAGGGGAAATTGGAGTACAAAGAAAACTCACATTCTGAATAGAAGGTTCAGATCAATCAAGGATTATTAATATGGGGAGCAAGTTGTAGTGTCATTGAGGAATATTCACATTCTAATGCAAAAGATTAGTGACTGGAGAAGCCAAAGCTGTATTCTGAACAACTGTCACTCACAGGCTATATCAGTCCAATGTGAAGTAAAGTGAGCTACTTGTAGAATAAAGCAATAAACCTTAGGGAAATTACTCACTAGCTGTATAAAAGTGTAGATATTAAGTGTTGATGAATAACACTGGCATGAAAGAAGGCCACATACATTCTAAGTCAAAAATCCAGAAAGCAAATGAAGATGAGCCATTGGTACCTAAATAAAAATTCAAGGGACCTACCAACTATATAAGAAATTCAAAAAGACAGACATCAGTGAGCAATCAATCCAGGGAGAGCAAAAGCCAGGACTTGAAATAAAAATCCCTCACATTCTGTATTTTAGATCACAGATAAATTCAAGATCAGTAACATAAATGATCAGAGACAAAGTCAGAAAGTGCTACCCACAGGCTACATAATTCAGAATATTCAAGATGAGCAACTGATAAAATGTTGACAAGCAAACATATCTTACTTACACACTACATTTACAGAAATAAAGCAGACATAAGTGGCTTGAAAAACCAATGCTGAAGTCCCAAGAGAATCACCCACATCCTGTAGCAAAATTTAACACATGGATGATATATGATCAGCTAGACAGTAGACTGGCACTCACACTCTACATAAGATTTCCAATAACAAGTGGGTGTGAGTAACTTCAGAGTGATGAAATATAGTCCAGTAGTGTACTTACATCCTAGATGAAAAATTCAGCAATGAATCTATGTCCACAGCACCAAGGGCTGAAACAAAAAATGAAGTTACATACAGCCTATACCACATAGCCCAGTTGTATTATCAAAACCAAGAAAGTTGAATAGGAATGTTGCTCAAAATGCAATACTCACTTTCTGCAAGTGTAATAAATTGTGTAAGAAGGCAGACAACACATATAATGCAGATACAGATACAGACATACTGAAATTGCCATAAAATAAATTGATAATTTATGACAAAACAATATGAAGCTTACATTCTGGTGAAGCAGTTAGTAACTCAGGTTAGTGGGGGAAATATATTTTACTTCAGTAATCTATCACACAATGAGAAACCATTGTTGAGGTCAGAAATCCAGCTTACCCAAAAGTGTGGAAAATAATACACAATGCATTTTATAATGTTCTGAGTGACTGCTATATTTAACATGTTGTATTAGTTTCCAGATGCAACATAAATGAATATCTTACATTCTCTTATGCTTATCCTATTTCACTGTATGTCAGCTTTATTTTGTGGCCCAGATGAAGAAGCCACTAACTCGATGGCTCTCTTAATACATAGGTCCAAGTTATTTGCTTGAGTAGAAACAAATAAGTTCACAAGGACATCGTCATCCAGAGCTGCAGATGTTTCCTCAGATAGCTCAGGACAACGAGCATTGTCTCGATTCATTTCTGGATCTTCTGATAAGTTATTGATCGATCATAAGAGAAAAACACTGGCATACCAGATAAACAAACATGCTTTTTAGGAGGAAACTCGGTTTCCAAAACACGTGGAAGATAATGGTCACGAAATACTTGGAGTGCAAGTTCGGGGGATTGTGCAGTTGCTTCTTGATAAGTTTTTCCTTGTTCCAGAAGCTCACCAAAACATTTATCTTCCAAAGCATCAAACTTCGTGAAGATCATAATAACTGGCACTGAAATCGGAAATAGCAGTGAATAAGCTTATCGCCCTCGTAATCAGGCGTACCTCTGCCTGTGCCTTGGCTGAAGAACATCTTTTCTCCGCCGGAAATTGGACGAGGATCATCCATTGGAACACAGTACCTGAATAGCGCCTGAGAGAAGAGATACATGAATAATTTAAACACACACCATATTGCATGGAGTTGATCTTTCAACTCTAAATTGTGTTCGCACTTCTTAATGAAGTTTAATACCGCATCCAATTCACGTTTGGTACCAGCCTCAAGACCTCTTGAATCGTGAAAGACGAAGTTGCTCCCAGGATACGTGATCTGATGCTCGATGTCGTGTTTACCTCGCTGAAAGCAAGTTAGAATTTATCAGACGGTAGATCAACCGGCGGACCTCTTGCGTTGGTTTTAGAGAATCGTCAGGGGAGTTCTCGTCATTATTTTTCGACTTCGTCCACTTATTTAGAAAGCCGGACAGCTTATTCGATGAATGGATCAATCCTTGGTGAGAAACTATGCAAAGGAAAATCGCATACTTTTGATTTCTTTAGGTTTTGTATCCGCTTTCCATTTGCATCATATATAATAGGAACCGTACCCGGCTCGGCATTGCAGACTTTCTGAAGGATGGTGGTCTTGCCCGCGTTCGCTTTGCCGATGACGAGGATACGGAACTGTGGACAGTTCTCGCGCAGCTGCAACGCTGATAGTACTCCTTGTCTGAAGAGAGGAACTTCCGTGGACGCAGGAGATTCTGGGTCAAGGGCTGACATATCAGGATGTAGTTCTGGATTCAGATTTGACATATCCGGACGGAAAAAGATGGCAGTTGTAGCACTAACAAGCAGAAAAAGTTGTCGAAGCTGGTGGTTGAAGGTCAAGAATCGTGATCGATTGATTGTTAACAAGGTAGCTGCTTAAGCGCCTGGATTTACGCAGGCCCATGGATTCTGTCACTATCACCATGGCGATCCTTACATGTTTCTTCGCGGTCTTTCTTGAGGCGTTCCCTAGATGCTCTGTTCTCTGCAAGGCTTTCCTTTTTCTCACTCCTTCAATCATATTTTACTCGAGTACTATCTTTCCCATATCTATTCAACTGCAGTCTCGAGCAAATAGTAAAATACATCGATATCCCACCCAGCTTCCGTAGATAGGCGTCACGGTTAATCGTCAGTGATATCCCACATCCCCCTAACAACAGGCGGTTGCGTCAGGGGCTGGGTATACATATGTCGCTATAGGCGGTGCAAGGGGAGTTGAATCCAAGGCATGGGCTCTGAAGGATCCCACAACGCGCGGTGACCGATGGAGAGGGCAGTTCATCCCAAGGTACAGGTACAGTAGCTGCTCAGAGTGCCATGAGGGCCGGTGGTGCGGTACGATCTATGAAGATACTGAATAAGCTAAGGTAAGAACAAATGCACGTCCACAAAGAACTGCGACGTACGTGATTCATCACTGTTCTAAATCGCGACAGCCGCACCCAGCATGCCGTGAGGCTTTGTGACACCATGCAATCTGCGATGACAAAAAGAGTCGGAGCACGCCAGGGTAAGAGGAAGAGCATGTGCATGAGAAAGGCTGATGCACGCAGTTCATCCCTGTCCAAAGGTACGGGGAGTAGATGGCGGTTGCAGAGGAGATTTAGGACATTATCATGGGAGTGGCGCTGGCAGTACGAATGGAGACGGGGGTACGGATGCATATGCGAACGGGGGGCAATACCCCCCATTCAGTGAAGCACAGTAGCTACGCAGAACACGCCACGAGATTAAGATGCGTGATGCGACTTGAAAGTCCTCTGACAATGAAAGAGACGGAATGCTCCTAGGGAAGAGGGAGAGCACGCCCAACACCCGAAAGAAAGAACTACTTGTGTAGTTCGTCCCCGTCCAGAGTTACAGTAACTGCACCCACTACGCTTTGAGACAGAGGAGATAGATCCGTAACGATGAAAAGGGCCTGAATGCGCTTGTGTAAGGGGGAGAATATGACTACAAGGGAAAGCGACGTACATAGTCCGCTCCCATCCAGAGACAAAGTGGCTGCTTGCAGCACTCCGTGAGGCCAGGCGGTTGCGAAGGGCTGCGAAGACGAGAAGAGGCTGAAATGGGAAGAGTAAGGTAAGAGCATATACAGAAGTGACATACATGATTCATGCCTTACGGTTGATGTTGTATGATGTCCTAAGCACCGAGAGAACGGGAGAGAGCACGGATCCGGCCCTCTCAAAGGAACTGTGCGACAACGAACGGGTGTGGGTAGGTTTTTGATGCTAGAAAGCAAAGAGAGTGTGCCACGCTTGATCGTGTAGGGGCTAGAGCTGTGCGAGGGGAGGAAGAAACGAAATGAGAGGGGGACAGGGAGCACTATAAGAAGCCGACATACGATCTGCAATCGCGCCCATTATCCCCTCATTCATCGATTTCGCAAGTGCAGCAGAAATGGAGCCTTGGGAGAGAAGCCATGTACAGTCTTCGTTCGAACGGATGACAGTAGGTGAGAATGAGATCATGCGTGGCCTTTCTGTGCATCATAATACGATCAGTGAGCAATGAAATAGAGTAGAGGGAAGGAAATAGCATGTACAAGGATCCAGAGTTCTTTTCTGAGGCCTTCTTTGCGGCGGATTCACTCCACTTGCTGTGGATTCATCTGCGTCTGGCATGAAGAGATGCTCAGATCTAGAGGACGGCTCTATGGATTCGAAACTAAGGCCTGAGCCACGCGGGAGCGCTTTTCACAGAAGAGGGCATATCCAAAGTCTAGGACGAACGATGCCCGTCTTGGCGACATTGAATAGGGCTCCTGTCTATCCCTAGACGCTGGCTTTTTCAGCCGAATTGGGCGGTCCGACTAGACAAAGAATGGCGCAGGATAACAAGAGGATGGCTAAAGGAAGACATAGGGGCTCGATAAGTGAATTGACAAAGCGTAAGTCGCATATGAAGGGCACATATATGTGATAGCACAGTGCCGGAGTCCGAATCTTCAGAACGAATGGCGGTTACAACAGGCTGGTTGCTGGATGAACGGATTGCCTTAGCGGAAGATATGGGGAAGCAAGGAATCTATAAGGATAGAAGGGCATCGGGGTGTGAGATGCAATATGATAGGGGGAGAAAGTCAAGGCTGATGGAGGAAGTGAAAATAGGCAAGGAGCACTAACAAAACTCGGAGAACATGCAACTGGGGCCCTAGACGCCCTCGTATTCGAAAGAAACTCGCAAGGGTATTTGGGGCTGTTGTAAAAAGAGCGGGAGAGCGAAGTTGACTGCATAGCTATGTAAACCTGCGTAAGCTGCGAACACGTTTCCTCGTCATCAGCGTGATTACGTAACTCTTTATCAGATGCCAATGAGACAAACATTGGCAACCTCCTTGATCTTCTAACCAGTCACTAGCACTGGTCACCGGTCGCCGGCCGTCCTCAGGCTCGTCCCTCCCGCACAGCGACTCGGAATCTTGATGCTTCAACGGCCCAGGTCGGTGATGCGGCACGAATTTTAAATACAATGCCAGCGGACGCAGATGCTGCCCAAGTTTGACGATAGAGACTCCTCGCCCTCTTCTGGCTTTGATCTCATCCACGACACAAGACGGGTGTAGTCTCAAGCTCCAGTTTTTGCAAGTTGATCTCGTATGAGTCTGTCCAGGAGGAGAACGGATGTTATGCGCACGATCTCAGGCGGACCCTACTCCTCTCTTCTCCACTTCCTCGTTCACCTACTCTGGCTCTTCATTCTCTCCCTGGCTCCACGGGCTCTCCGTTTTCTTCCTGTGCGGCATGCCTCTCCGTTTTCGGCCCTCGCAACGCCGCCCCTGGACGTGGACTCTAATTTCCCCATGGACTCGAAGACCTAGAAAAACCTCGTAGCTCGCGGGCTACCTCGCGAAAGATTCTGCATGAAGGCAGATAACATCTGGGGTGGGCGTTGTCATGGGCAGGGACGGGAATTTTGGGGGAGAAGTGTATAAAACTTCTTTGCGTTTTCTTGTTCCTGGATCGCTTTTTGGTCGTTGCTGGTTTGCGGTTTGTTCTCGGTTCGTCGTTGTTCTCTCAATCTTTGTTTCCTTGGATCCCTTACCACCCTTTGCTTCTCTCCCGCCTTGGTCCGGGATCCTGATACCCTTCTCCTTCTGACGAGCACTGTGACCCCCTTCCTCGTCAAATCCTCTAACTTTCGTTCGCTGTTCTTCCCCTCTCTAGACCTTTTCCCATCCCTCCTTGCCTCTTTTTCTAGTTATCTTACTTCGTACCTTTCGCCCTGTTCCCTTCATTCTTCCTTGGTCCTTTCAATTCTCAACGTGGCTATCTGCATCTATGGATCTTCTCCCAGGGTCTTTATTTTATTTATGTTTATCGCGTGTCTGCTCCATTTCTTCTGTCTTCGCCTTCCGTCTCATGTGCCCGCCCTTTTATGCATCGCGCCCTTTTGCTTTGTTTCTTTTGCTCTTTTCACTTCTTGGCCTCCTACTCAATCTCCCAGCCTACTTATTTCTACTCGGCGCTGTTCGTGCTGCTCATTTGTCATGCAGTTTGCTGTATGTTCCGGCTCCTTGGTCGCTGTTCATTATTTGCAATGTTGTTCTTGCACTGTATGCATACATTTGATGTTAGTGAGTCCATTCGAAGACAATTGCGTCCTTTATCGCGAGGTTGTTTCGCATTTCGTCGACTTCAAATCTCGCTGTTGTTGAATGTGTTAGTAGCGCACTTTCGTTCGTTCATCCATCTTGTTGTTCGCCCCTCACTTCCTGGCCACCAGTTTCCTTCCTTCCTTCCATCTACGCTCTTCCCTCTACGCACATTTCCATTCTTATTGTCCTCCACGCCGACCACATCTTGGCCTCCGTTTTTGGAGCTGCTCTTCGTTCGTCATGTCTCATTCCCCCCTTTTCCTCTTTCTCTTTGTACTATTCAGTCGCAGACATAGCGCCTTTGTGACTTACCTCCAATTTCGCCACCGCCGTCTTTCTCTGCCAGTTCAGTTAGACTTGTGGCGTGCGTGCTCCCCTGTTGTTCACTTCGTTTTCTTCTTAGTATCCACTACCTTATTCCTTATCGCAAAGACTTAGCGCTTCTTACTGTCCCGTTCTGCCTGTGCCTTTACAACGCCGTTACCTTTATGATCTGACGTTTTCGTTCTAGTCTACGCCTTTTTTTCCATTTGTACACCGCCCTGCTTATGCACCCTTATGCTGGGCCTTGGCCCCTTCGTTATTATGCTTCGCTGCTTTTCTGCTTCCTGTCTATGCACCCGCCTTGCTTCTTTCTACTGACAATGTCTTTGTTATCTTTTGTTCGTTGTGCATATCGTGTCTCTATCTACTGCTACTGCTCTCTTCTGCTTACTGCTCCCTTCTGCTTATTGCTGGTGATTCGAACTATGCCCTTTTAACTCGCCATCCAGCGCCATTCTACTTACATTTCAATATCATTCCCGTTTTCCCTCTTCGCTGATGCGCTTTTCTGTTTGCTTCGCCATCATCTTACGCGCTATCTTTAAGGCTATTTGCTTGATATTCGCACTATCGACATGTTAACTTATATTGGCTGGTGGTTCCCCGCGTCCTTAGATTTGCTTACTCTTTATGCTCCTTAAATATCTGGTTATTCATTTAGTAATGTCGAAACTAAACCCCCCTGAAATATTACACGTACCTCGGAATATTAGCCAGGCGAAATGGATGTATTCCTCCAACAACTTGTGCAGCCTCACTCATCACTAGAATCGTAGTTAATTATGGCAAACAAAAGCCGTTGCGACCGAACAATCTATTATTTGTATAGGTAGATGTCACGAGTCTCAAGATATGTTTAGACTTACAAACACAATTGGCGCTCGTCCTCACAGCACCGCCATCTCGGCGCCTGTTTTCTGTTCCGAACCATCATCATCCATCGCAATTGCTTATTCACGCTACACATAGACCTATGCCTTTATTCGACCAAGCTCACGGTTTCGAGATTGAAGGTAGTGTCTTCAACGACATTCAAGGAAATCAGTACAAGATCCATATCAGCAATCTCAATCTTGCTGCTTTGAATCATGCTGTGGAACAATTTCCGGCCGTGGATCAGCACCGAGCCGTCTTGGAAACGCTACTCGAACGCGTCAAGAATTTGGTCTTAGAGGTCGAGAGACAGCGGTCGCAAACGCCGTTGACTGAGATAGAGGTCCAGAACATCAACAGGTGCGATATCATTTCTCTTGTGGTGCACCGATTCTGACAATGCTCTTCTCAAAAACTTCAGCGCCTGCGAGCACGCCGAAAGCGTCGTCACGACTATAGCCTCAAGGGATCTGGCTTGGCGGCTCTACCACTCAGACAAGATAGCGTCACAGTTGCAGGAAACAGAAGATGCGATCGCGCTCGCAACGCGCACGGTCAATGTATGTCTATTACATACTTACATCCCTAGCATGCTCAAATTCTTCTGTTTACTGCGGCAGCTTGATGCTGCATTAGATACTCTTAATCACGAATCTGATATCCATGAAGCACGCAAGCGCGATGAAGATTCTTTATCTCATAGCCTCGATGAAACAGCTCGAAACGATCAAACCATTTTGAGAGCTCTGAGTATCGGAGGTCGAAGACACGACGAAGATGGATATAAGCCAGCATCTCTCGCGGAGGCATTCATAAAGGTGTGTTTATATTAACATATATAAGCATAATTCTCAGCTTGCCATTAGCTTGCCTCGGACTTTCCGCCTACCAGCTCGGATTCTGAGCGCCAGTTTATACAGAAGGCAGTGAATTTATTATGTCGGATGTCAAGCCTTTCCATTTCGACTGAAACACCTGCTTGGAATTTAAATGCACTTGAAGTCATATATGATACGAATGACGAATCTTTATTAGGGCGGGGGGGATTTGGCAGTGTATATAGAGGGGAATGGAATGGTCTTGTAAGTCCTTACTCTGGGAATAATTAATTCACCTTAATTCATAACTTACTTCATATGAACAGGCAGTTGCAGTGAAAGTCATGAATGATCATCTTGCTCGAATGACCGATCAATGGAGCTTGGAGGTGAGTGGAGCATAAAACTTTGGAAATTATATTCTCATATTATGAATCAACGAAGCTATTTAAACGTGAAGTCAAGACATGGTAGTTATGCATGATACAGTTCTTTAAATTTCGATCTGAGTAGTCTCACAGGGCTACATTAAGCCATCCTCACATTTTACCTTTTTATGGTGCTTGCTTTACAACACCACAGGTTCACATCTCAACCCTTGAGCATACTAGTGTGACAACTCATCTATCCATCTAGCCTTTCATTGTAAGCAGCCTGTGCCATCATGGAAATGCTCGTCAATTCCTCCGTGAATTTCCCACACATGATCCTGTGACCATAGTATGTCTTCAGCTAGAATCATTTATATGTTGCCAACAAGAAAAAGCTTCATCAGGTTGCTTTGGCTATGGCTTATCTTCATGGAAGAAATATCATTCATTGTGATTTAAAGGCAGTGTGTGACAGAATTTTATATCTTTTCATTCTCTCTTGAAGATGCTGATGCTAATTAAAGGATAATATACTCATTGATAAGAACAAAATTGCTCTAGTGGCAGATTTCGGAGTTGTCTCTATTCAGAATCACCTGACTAGCTTGGCTTCCTTTCACCACAACAATATCCAACAGGGAAATGGTACATTACGTTGGATGGCTCCAGAACGACTTGATGGGCAGCCTCCTGAGAAGTCTTCAGATCTTTACAGCTTTGCAGTCACTGCTTGGGAGCTATATTCTAATGGAGAGATTCCTTTTTCAACCGTTCCAGATTCTGCTCTCCCCCGTGTTGTTGTGGACAAGGAAAAGCGTCCTTCACGACCAGCATCACTGAGTAACAATGATCTATGGTCACTGATATGCACATCCTGGCTACCAGATCCAAATGAAAGGCCAACATTTGTTGATCTCCATCAGAAATTAGGGACTTTGTGCAGTCTAGGTAGGTATTCTCCATATCATAATTACATGGTGTATAATACTTAACATCTAATATTTTCAAAGTAGTACAACCACAATTTCCAAATTTTGTTACTGAAGATAAATTCAGTACAGAAGAAACTACTGGAACAACAACACCACATGAGGACATTAGTACCTTCAGCAAGGATATTGCATTAGATGCAGGGAGTTTCAAATCTATAGCAGAAATAGTTGCTACTGCCTCACCAGATAGAAAATTGGCTGCTGCTACACACCTTCTTGCTCTTCCTATCCCAGGTGTGTCTTGACTGGTATTTTTATTTTATTAATAAAACTCATCATAAAAATAGATGAGGACTGGGAACAGCTTCTCACACAATCTGGATTTGTTCAATCACTTGTAGACATGCTTAATAATGCCAACCCTGGTGACAAGATCAGTGCTGCTGGATGTCTTCGTAAACTTGCACTGTCAGGTTTGTTTTCACTGAGCTACATATTGAATTATGCTCAGTATATGAACAGATGATGGCAAGAGACTTCTTCTTGCAGAATCTGGACTTGTTGGATCTCTCAAGAATATGTTGGCCACTTCAACTGTAGAAGGACAAATAGTTGCTGCTAAATGTGTTCGGAATCTTGCTTGGTCAGGTTTGTGCTTAGTATATTGTGCATTTGATTTAGCTCACCACAAGGATAGATGAAGGCCAAAAACATCTTCTAGCTGAGTCTGGGCTTGTAGAATCTCTGACACATATGGTAGCTACTGCTACTCCTGAGGGAAAAACTGTTGCTGCTCAAGGTCTTGGGTGTCTTGCTTCATCAGGTTCATTTCTGTTGCATTTTGCATCTAATTTATCTGATTATGTAATGAATAGATTGGGGCAGGGAATGCCTTCTGGCAAAACCTGGGTCATTGAATGCTCTAGCAGCAATGGCAGCTACTGCTACTGCTACTTCTTATGAAAGAATTGCAGCTGCCCGTTGTCTGCGAAATCTTTCCTTCTCAGGTATTGATTTTTTGGAGTCTACATTTATTATTATTGACCATATGATTAGCTGATACTCACAAATTACTATTACAGGAACCTGGACTAATCAGATCTCTTGTGGACATAGTTGCTACTGCCACATTAGATGCAAACATTTATGCTGCTGCATGCCTTCAGAACCTTTCATCATCAGGTTTGTCCAATTTGGATTAGTTTTTCATAAAACTCATCCTATAAATAGCTATAGGAAAGAAACAGCTTCTGACAGAACCTAAAATACTGAGATCTCTTGTAGACATGGCAGTGACTGTCACTTCGGATGATCCAAATTATGCTGCTGCTTGTCTTTGGAATCTTTGCTATTCAAGTTTGTTCCCATCATATGATAAATTGATTCAAGCTCCTGACATAAATAGATTATGGGCAGAAAGGTCTTCTTACAGAGCCTGGACTGCTTAGGTCTCTTGCAAACATGATCAATATGGTAGCTGTTGGTACTGAAGAAGGAAGAGCTTGCATTGCTGGATGTCTTTGGTTTGTTTCTTGCTCTGGTTTGTTTCTATTGCTTTACAACTTGAAGTCAACTTATAGTACATTAATAGATGATGGAGTAAAACAACTGCTGGCAGAACCTGGGCTTTTGAAGTCTCTTGCAAATATGGCAGCCACTGGCAACTCTCTAGGAAAAACTTGTTCTGTTGCATGTCTTCGTCACCTTTCTTTTTCAGGTTTGCTCCCAGATTCTCTGAATTGAATACATCTCACAGTATATGGACAGATGATGGCAAGAAGCGCCTACTATCAGTTCCTGGATTTGTGAGTTCTTTGAAATGGATGATAGATACTGGTACTCCAGAAGGAAAAGATCATGCTGCTGGATGTCTCCAGAATCTTTCTTTATCAGGTTTGTTACCTTGTTAATCATACACTGAACCAAGCTTTAAAACATGAATAGATGATGGGAAGCAGACCATTCTGGCAGAGAATGGGCTGCTGAAGTCTCTGGTAGATATGGTGGCCACTACTATTACAAAAGGAAGAACCTATGCTACTGGGTGTTTTTGGAATCTTTCCAATTCAGGTTAATTCTAAATGGATCATATATTAAACTAAACTCAATGGATCAGTAGACAATGGGAAGAAGCCCTTGCTAATGGAACCTGGGCTTTTGAGATTGCTTGCCAAAATGACTAGTACTGGCACTGCAGAAGAAGCAACCTTTGCTGTTGGATGTTTTTGTAATGTTTCCCATTTAGGTTGGTTTTATCTGAATTATGTATTCATGAAGCTTAAAATAATTTAGATGAAGGAAAAAAGAAATTACTGGAAATACCTGGGCTTGTAACCAATTTGAAGAAGATTGGAATGACTGCCACTTCAGAGGGTAAAACACATGCAGCTGGATGTCTTTCACATATTTCCTATTCAGGTTTGTTCTTGCTAGAATATAGATTTTAACAATGCTCAGCATATATATAGGTGATGGAAAGAAGCTCATTCTGGCAGAGCCTGGATTGCTGAAGTTACTCATGAACATGGCCACTACTGCCAGTCCTGAAGGACAGATTCATGCTGTTAAATGTCTTACAAATCTTGCTAGGACAAGTATGTCCCAGATATACTCTGCATTAAATTCCAGCTGAACACACATTCAGATGATGGACAGAAGCAACTTCTTGCAGAATCAGGAATTTTAGCTTTTCTCACAGATATGGTAACCAATGGAACTGAGGGGAAAAAAGTTCAAGCAGTTGGATGCATTGCAAACCTTTGTCTATCAGGTTTGTATTTGTACCTTTGAATTATACATTAACTAACATGTATTTTAATAGATAAAGTGCAGCAGATTCTTGTAACACCTGGACTGCTAAAATCTCTGGCAGATATGGCTGCTACTTCCAATTCACTAGGAAAAACTTACACTGCTGGATGTCTTCGAAACCTTTGTTTTTCAGGTTGGTTCTTATTATGTTATATGTTGGATAAAACTTAGAACATGAACAGATGAAGCAAGGAAGTGTCTTGTGATGGAACCAGGACTATTAAGATCTCTTGCAGAAATTGCAACTACTGGAACTTCAGATGGAAAGTATTATGCTGCTGGATGTATTAGAAATATTTCCTTATCAGGTGTGTTTGCATGGATTGTTTATTAAATCAAACTAATCACATCAATAGAGGAGGGGTTGAAGTATTTCATGACACATCCTGAATTGTTAAAATCTTTGGTGGTTATAGCAGGCACTGCTACTTCAGAAGCAAAAGCTCTTGCTGCTGAATGTTTTTGGAAACTTTCATCATCAGGTACATTCATAATGATCATTGCATTTGATCAAGCTCATGGTGAGAATAGAAAATGGGAAGAAGAAACTTCTTGCAGAACCTGGGCTTCTGAGCTGTTTGATAGGAATGGCTGCTGTGATTGATAAAAAAAAAAGATGTAATATTGCTGGATGTCTCCAGAATCTTTCTCTATCAGGTTTGTTCATTCAATCAAGTGTGGAATAATACTTATACAAAATCAATAGATAAAGGGAAGAAGTGTCTTCTTGCAGAGCCTGGGATGATGAAAGCACTCAAGCACATGGCAATTAATACCACTTTGGAAGGAATACCTCAAGTTGCTGGATGTCTTTGGAATCTTTCATTCTTAGGTTTATTTTTACAACATCAGATGAAGTTGAATCCAGCTTATTGTGCCAATAGATGATGGGAAAAAGTACATTCTAGCAGAACTTGACCTACTAAAATCTCTGGCAGAGATGCTAAACACTGCTACCACCATAAAAGGCAAAATTCATGCTGCTGGGTGTATTTGCAACCTTTCCTTGTTAGGTGTGTTCATGTTGGAATATGTCTTGAATCTGGCTCATCAAATTGATAGATGATGGAAAGAAGTGCATTCTAGCAGAATCAGGGATATTGAAATCCCTCATGAATATGGCAATGACTTCCAATCCAGAAGGAAAAACTTGTGCTGTTGGGTGCCTTCAGAATCTTTCAGTTTCAGGTTTGTGTTCATTACATTATACTTGAATCCAGCTCAGTAGATATATAGATGATGGGAGAAAGCACCTCTTGGCAGAACCTGATCAAGTGAGAGCACTTGTGGATATGGCAGCTACTGCTATTCCAGATGTGAGATCAGGAGCCATTGAATGTCTTCAAAATCTTTCTTTCTCAAGTTTGTTTCTGCTTTATTTTCTATTAAACTAAGCTGAACAAATGTATAGAAAATGGGCAGAAACAACTTCTGGCACAACCTGGGCTTCTGCATTCACTTGTATACAGAGCAGTTACTGCTACTCCAGAAGGAAAAACTCGTGCTGCTGGTTGCTTTTGGAACCTTTCTCAATCAGGTGTGTTTCTGTTCGTAAACTGAATTGAGTATGAATCATGTTGAACAACCAACAGATCTTGGCAAGAGATGTCTGCTGTTGCAACCTGGGCTTGTGAATTCACTTGAGGAGATGTCAATTAATGCTACTCCAGAGGGGAGAAAATTAGCTCTTTCATGTCTTAAAACCCTTGGCAGGATGAGCTCGTGACGAGCTCTTGATGTGTATGGCCGCCATGCGCTCGCACTCATCCATCAAAACATGTATGATACCTCACGGACAATTATTTCTTCCTCATTTATTTTCCTATAGCTAGCACTATTTCGCTCGTACTGATATGCTCGAGCACTACAGACCCCATAGTACTCGAGACTTTTGTCGCGTTTAATATAGTTGTTCTTGATTCTTAGTGATACCACAGTACAGGTGCAAGTGCCGAAAGGATGAAAATGGTGTCTTAAAAGAAAGTGGACCAGAAACAATCGGTGACAGGCTGTTCTAGGTCAAAGAGTTGATACCATAAACTGAAGAGTGCTTATGGTATCTTCCTTTACATTCTCATTGCCTGCTGCTGAAATATATCTCTTGCATCGTTGTAGCTTGCGCCTGCACAACCAGAAGAAGGATGGAGCCATGCGGATTGACTCCGACGAACAGATATAGAGTGTGAGACCCAGATTTGCAGAGGTACAGAGAGTAGATAGCGTGATCAATTCTCATAATATATCAAGAGCTCATACATCGAAAGTATGCATCTGCGTGAAAGCTTTCCGAAATATATAGTAGCAGCGACAATTAGTCGGGACTACTCGGAGTGAAGAGTGGGATTGGTTTCAAGTAGATCGTTGCTATGATGTACGGAATCGTAATTGAAGACGATGGTTAGATTAAATTAGGACACGAGAGCGAGAGTCCTGGTGTTCTAGGTAGAGGATGAGACGAAAGTGCGGAGAGTGATAGGAGCACACCAGAAAAACAGGGACACCGCACCGGACCGCCATGATATTTGCCCTCAAGCCTGCTGACAAATAAAGCGCGCGATGTGTCTGACAACAACAACCTCGAGTAGAATGACGCTAGTATCTGCCATCAAATCCAATGCGCATTTCTGCGAGAACAGGACACCATCCGCCGCACGGACAGAGCTAGAGCGAGCAGAATTAGTTATAAAAGGAGCCTGGCCGACAACGCGCTCTCCCTAGGTATCGCCGTGCCTTCCACAAGATGTTTTAGGCTTCCCTTTCCCACAGGACTCAGGCGAACAATACCCGGACGCGGGCGAAGGGGGCTACCGGCTTCTGTTATTGAAGTCGAGGACTGTTATTGAAGTCGAGGAGGAGGATGTAGGGTGGTAAGTCAGTTGTTATTGTTGATTTGATTAAATTTATGGATCTCTTCTTCATTGACATCTTTTGCCCTTCATTATTCCGGTACTCTGCGTTCTCTTGTTTTTCTGTCATGCGCCCTTCGTGTTTCTCCTCCTCTCCTTCTCATCCAAGCTGCAACTTGTTCCTCCGTTTCCTTCCCGCCCTTCCTAAGTATTTCTATCTGGCTTCTTGCTGTTGTCTTTCGAGTTATTTTAGACTTCTCGCAGCGTGATTACTGTTTCCTAAGCTATCTACGTGCGCTGCTTCTTGTTCCTTCCGCACGCTGCATCTTGTTCGTACCGCGCGCTGCATCTTCTTCCCTTCGCTCCCACCTACCATCGCGCCCGCCCCCACATTCTTTCGGTCGCCCAGTCGCCCACCATCTCTTCCTATTACTTCGAAGGCTAAGAGCGAAGATATCTTCTTCAGCGGTCGTTTTCGTTTCTTGTGACTCTCCGCTTCTCCTGGATCACCGAAATCGAGGAGCTCACTCTGGATTTGATGAATGGCTCCAGCATCTTCATGTGGCTCAAACATATCTTAATATCTGGGATTTACGCATCCAGCTTTTTCGCGTTCACTTCCTTTCCCTCGTCCTTTACTGGGGGTTCCGCACGTGCTCGAGGTTTTAGCCCGTGCTCGGGGTTTTCACTTGCGATCATGGATTTTATACAGCGTCTAGTGGTTCTCTTGGGCTCAGATTTCGGCCCAGAGTCTGGAATGTATGCTCTGAATCATGAAGTGCGGTTTTGCGCTTTCTGGGTTTCACGCGCTGAATGGGGGGATTACAGGTTTCATAGTTTTTGCTTTGTTCCAGGGCCGATGCTCGCCGTTTGGATGGTACCCCAGCTTCGGCGGTCAATGCCAAACGTCTCTGCTGGGCAATAGCCTCTGGGTTCTACGCCCAGTGAGTTGCACGCCACCTTCGAGTTGTGCATCCATGTGGGCTCATGCGTTAATGTCCGAGATTTATAACCACAGTTGGGAGTTGACCGCCCAGCGACTGGTTGTACGCTAGCATTTAGGTTATATGCTTTGGCATGGGTATGCGCCCCGTGGGTTTTACACTCTGCATCGGGCTTCCGTTCTCTCTCTGGGTTGTCTGTGCCTGCGTTCTACCGTCTCTGGGTTTTACTCCAGCTTTGGCTTTACAGTCCTTGTCGTTGGTTTCACGCACATTGGAAGGGGTTTACGGATTCTCAAACTTTACGCCCCTTCATCTCTCATTGGGTTCGTCTCATTGATGCTTCTTTCATCCAGCTTATTGATTCGTCTCTTTGCTTGTTGCTTTGCGCACTTTCCTGCTTCGTGATGTTCTTGCTTGATTGCTAGTCCCCCGCACTCATCCAAGCGTGGTTGTGTTTGCCTTCCGACTATCCCCCAATGTTCGACTTGTTGCACTGTTTTTGTTTGCATATTTAAACTGCACGCATTTCGACTCTCGGGTATGCATTCGTGCACTTTGTGATTAGCGGCCGCTTATTTTTTATCTATCGCACTCTAGTCTTTGGCATTTACCCTGCTTCCTTTAAGTTCGTGTATTGTTTATCTCCAGATTTCGCGCATTTTACTGCCCCTATCTCCTATCTAAATGCTGGTCGTGTGCTGGCACCCTTCCGCCCTTCTTATTTTCTCTTTTCGTAAGTTCGTGTTGTATCATCGTCCCTGGTATTCCTTCACACACCGTTGTTGATGTTGAAACCCCTTATCTTGTCTCTTGATCTATTCATTCCTTGTTTCATTATTCCATTTCCCTAGTGGGATTCACTTTGTTTCTTCACCTTCTCCTCATCCACTTGCATCCCTTATTCTTCAATTTTTCACTGCTTTATTCGTTATTCACACTTCTTTCCGCTTGTGATGAGTAAAATATATTCGGAATTTAAATATGTTTACTTAATATTTTTGCCAGATGTTCTGGCCTGAACTTCGTGAATATAGTTGAATATTGTCCAGTGAAATTTGCGGTCCCAAGGAGGTGAATTTTCTTATGGATGCCAGTGTTTAGACGCCGCAGAACCTCGTGGCCACTTATCCGGGCTCATTGTCACGTCCAACTCACGTCAGCGGTGGCGTTCATTCTCACAGCATCAATGTCGTCGACGCCTGATTTCTTTTCATAATCATCATCGTCTCTCCTCGTAGGCCCCATGCCTTTATTCAATCAAGCTCGTGGTATCGAGATTGAAGGCGGTGTCTTCAATGACATTCAAGGCAACTAATACAGAATCCAAATACAGAATCTTAATCTAGCTGCTCTGAACCGCGCTGCCGAACAGTTACCAAGTGTGGATCAGCACAGAGCCGCGTTGAAAATGCTACTCGAACGCGTCAAGAAATTGATCTTGGAGGTCGAGAGACAACAGTCACGGACACCTTTAACGGAGATGGAAGTCCAGAACATCAACAGATGCGACACTGATTTTTGTGCGTGGTATAGCGGAGCTGACGGTGCACCTCCAAACTTCAGCGCCTGCGAGCACGCTGAAGATGTTATACGACTATAGCGTCTAGAGACCCAGCTTGGAGGCTCTATCATTCAGAGAAGATGATCTCACAACTCCAGAAAACAAAGATGCCATCGCACTCGCTACGCACACAGTCAATGTATGTCTGCTATGTACATGCTTGCAATGGAAAAAAGTCACCGCTCACAATATCTTTCTATGTGCTATAGGAAAGCTTGAAAATCCTTTAAACACTCGTAATGATGAGTCCCAGATTCAAGAAGCAAAGAAGTGCGATCAAGATTATTCATCTACAATTCTGTACGAAGCAGCTGGAAACGATCAAACTATTCTAAGAGCTCTGGGCACAGGAGGTCAAGGCCACGGAAAAGATCGGTATAAGCCATCGTCTCTTGCGGAAGCATTTGTTAAGGTATATCCAAGGCAAGTTTATGTACGGATATTGGGTCTAAATATGTGTTTAGCTCGCCTCGGACTTCCCACCCGCCAGTTCAGACTCTGAACGTAAATTTATACAGAAAGCAGTTAAGTTGTTATATCACCTATCAAAATTCCCAATGTCGAGTGTAAATCCTATACGGAATTTGAACGCCCTTGAAATGATCTATAATACCGATGATGAATCACTCCTGGGACATGGAGGGTTTGGCAGTGTATATCGAGGAGAATGGCATGGTCTCTGAGTAATTGTATTGCGGGTGGACTCGTCCACTGTACTTCATGAATCAATTTATTGCAGGCAGTTGCAGTGAAAGCTATGAACAATACTGAAGTGATGCGAAGTAGCCTATAGATAAAAGGGTACCCCGTAAGTGCTCTAACGAGTAAGGCTATATAACCTTGTTGTTCGTAGCGACATCTCGTCGACTACTGGAGGTTCAAAGTCGGTAGGATAATGTAAAGCTAAAATAATAGGTGAATGTAAATCCAACTACAATTTATGATCGCGATTTGGGAGCCAAGGGTGAAGGTAATAAACAGTTCCCAAAGGTGGGACTGTCGTGCGAAGCAAGAACGTACGACGCAAGTTACTCGTGGTCTGCGAACGAAGGCTGACAGAGCCTGAAGTGAAGTCTTTGATGACTGGAGCGAGATGCATTTGAAGTGGGCAAGGTTAAGGTGGTGAGCGAAGTCCTGTACAAAGGACAGAAATGATGCGACGGTGCGGGAAAAATGAAGTGAACGCTCATGGATTCAACTGTCGCCAACTACCTAGGTACAAGGGGTTTTTATACCTACAAAGTGCCAAGGAAAGAAAACTTAAAGGGTAGAGAAAGAAATGGGGACATCATGTGCCGAGGGGCACAGAGACGAGGATGAAAAGAGACAAAGAAGGATCGTGAAAAGGGAGATTGAGAAATAAAGGAGGAGAACGAAAGCGGATGCTTCAGTTCTAAGACATACCCGCATAGTGATCACATGTGTAGGCATGCTTTGAACCTGACAGATGATGTAGTGCCGTCGATCATTCTGCATTGAGTTGCTGGTTGTAATGGATCTGCCTGTATCTTGACACGTTGAACTTAGGCACGGGAGCGTGAGGTCGTTCAGATGGTTTTTGAGTAGTTGTACTTCTTCGTTATAGAGGTCTGTGGTCCCGTGTACTGTACATAGGCGAGCTGGGACCTCTACAATACTCTCACCAAAATCTCAGATAAACGGAGCTTGGAGGTAAGATGGACATATGATTATTTGATTTATATTCTGATTCTGAGTACACTGGCAGTTAAGACATGGTGGCTGCACATGAGATCTATCTGCAATTTCATATCTGATTGGTTTTGTAGGGCCACATTAAGTCATCCTCACATTGTACCATTCTATGGTGCTAGTTTTACAGCCCCGCAGGTTTGTATCCTAATGCTTGAGTTATAGATGTGATTTCTTACTTAGGACTCTAGCCTTTCATTGTTAGCAGTCTATATCATTATGGAAATGCCCATGAATTCCTCTGTGAATTTCCTGATTATAATCCTGTGATCATTGTGTGTCTTCAGCTATTATTCTCGAAGTGTGAAAGATATTGACATAGAAAAAGCTTTATCAGGTTGTGTTAGCAATGACTTATCTTCATGGGAGAAATATAATTCATTGTGATCTAAAGGCAGTGTGTTACATATTATTATGTGTTTATATTCTTTGCTGAAACATTGCTCCTAATTCAAGGATAATATCCTTGTTGATAAGCACAGAAATGCTAAGGTGGCAGATTTTGGTGTTGTCTCAATTCAGAATCACCTGACTAGCTTAGCAATATTCTGCTGCTGCAGTAACCAACAGGGTAATGGCACATTACACTGCTGGATGGCCTCAGAAAGACTGGATGGAGAGCCACTTGAAAAGTCCTCCAATATTTACAGCTTTGGAATCATTGCATGGGAATTATATTCTGATGGAGAGATTCCATTTTCAGGTGTTTCAGATTCTGCTCTTCCCCCCCTTGTTATGGACAAAGAGAAGTGCCCTTCTCAGCCAACATTATCCACAAATGATGAGCTTTGGATGATAATATGCACATATTGGCTTCCAGATCCAAAACAAAGGCCCACATTTTCTGATCTCCATCCAAAATTGGGGGCTTCATGCAACCTAGGTAGCTATTCATAATAATATGACTTATTTGTTTAAGACCTAACAAAATAATAGAAATCAGTACAGCACAGAGTGGCACTGTAGGAGAAGAACAGCTAGAAATAAGTCAAACCATGAAGAATTGTCAACTGGAAATAACATGTATTCCACCATTGGATGATAAAACCATCACTGCTATACACATCCCAAGTCCTTCTATGCCAGGTAATGTTTGAGCAATTAGCCCTTTAATTTAATGTGGCTCAGCATGTTTTAGATCATAATAAGGAAATTCTTCTGGAAGAGTATGGACTCAATAAATATCTAGCAGATACAGTAACTGCTTCCCCACCAGAGAAAAGAGTTGCAGCTGCTAGACATTTCTTACATCTTTCTTTATCTGGCATGTTCCTGTTGTATTGTGCATTGTATGAAGCTAAATACATGAACAGATGATGGAAGAAAGCATTTGTTGGCACAGTCTGGGCTGCTGACAGTTTTAGCAAACATGGCTGCTTTTGGAACCCCAGAAAGCAAACTTGTGCTGGTATATGTCTTTGGAATCTTTCAGTTTCAGGTCTGTACTGTGTACTGTGCATTGAATAGAGCTCAATGCAAGTAGGTGATGGGCAGAAGCATTTTTTGACAGAGCCTGGGCTGTTGAGATCATGTGTGGACATGGCAGCTACAGGTACTCCAGGAGAAAAAAGTGGTTGTGCTGGATGTCTTCAAAATATTTCTTATTCAAGTGTGTTTCTGTTGTATTGAACATTCAATTAAACTCACTATATGATAGATGATGGGATAAAGTGCCTTCTGGCAGAGCCTATGATTTTGAGAGCTCTTTTGGATACTATAGTTGCTGATATATCTTGTGGAAAAACTTGTATTTCTAGAAGTCCTCAAACCTTGCTGCTTTAGGTTTGTTTCTCTTAATCTATGCATTTAATTATGCTCACCATATTAATAGAATATGGACCTGGGCTTCTGAGCTCCTTGTCAGATATGAGAGCTACTACTGAGCCAAGGGGAAAGAATTATGCTGCTGCATGTCTTTGGAATCTCTTCTTTTCTGGTTTGCTCTATTTATATTTGGGGAAATTTTGAATTTACCTCTTAAATAGATATGGGAAAGAATTATATTCTGGAGGAGCCTGGACTACTGAAAACTCTTGTGAACTTTACAACTAATGCCCATTGGGAAGGGAAATATTATGCTGCTGGATGTCTTTTGAATCTTGCTCTTTCAGGTGTATTTTCACTGGAATATATATTGAATTAGCACAACACTTTAATAGATTATGGCAAAAGCACATTTCAGCAGAACCTAAGCTGTTAATTTTGCTTACAGATATGGTAGTCTGTTGCCACTCCAGAAGGCAAAATCCATGTTGCTCAATCTCTTCAAAATATTTCCAATTCTGGTAGGCCTCTATCAGGTTGTACAACAAATAAAGTTCAAGACAAAAATAGATGAAGGACAGTCCCTTCTTGCAGAACCTGGAATGTCAGGACCTACAGGAAGCACTTTTGCTGCTGTGTGTCTTGAAAATCTTTCCATGTCAGGTAGATGATCTGTTGTGTTATGTTTAACTTGAACTGAATACATGAGTAGATAATGATAATGGGAGAAAGTGTCTTTTGGCAGAGCCTGGGTTGGTGAAGGATCTTGTGCATGTTGCATCTACTCAAAATATCATTCCAGATATAACAACAAATGCAATTGAGTGCCTGCAGAATCTTTCTTTCTCAGGTTTGTCCCTGTCTTCCTATATATTAAAAGAAGCTCTAAACATGAATAATTGATGGGCAGAGGCAGCTGTTGGCATGGTCTGGGCTGTTTAGTTCTCTTATGCACAATGCAGCTAATGCTTCTCCAGAAGGGAAGACTCATTCTGCTGCCTGCTTTTGGAATCTTTCTCTTTCAGGTATATTTCTATTTTATTATACACTGAATCACATTCAGTACATGAATAGATCATGGGAAGTGCATATTGGCACAACCTTGGCTTGTGAGCTCACTTCAGGATCTGAAAGCTGATGCCACCATAGTGAGGCAAAAATTGGCTGCATTATGTCTTACAAATCTTGGCATATCAGAGTTTTAGTAAATCATGTCAGTAAATTATTGAGCTACAGTCATCACCATTATTTATTACACCATCACTATTTGATACATTTTAATGTGCTTTGTTTCCACTTCTATATCATGTATTAAGTTCAAATAATTTGGGTTGTCTTTAAATGCATCAGTAGGGTGAGTTGCAATCCATGAAGTTCTTGCAGTAATATTGCATGTCTGCTGACAGGTGATTTTGGAGTTAGCCCTATTTGGCCATTACCACTCAGTGATACACAGTGCTTTCACAGTTCTTCCATCAGTTCTGCATTACATTCTTTCAAATTTTGAGGTAACAATCCTGTCATGAATTTGCCTTTTCTTTTTTGTGATTATCATTATCTTATCCTTGGATCTTATCACAGGGATATCTAATCTTTAGAATAGCACATGGACACTGCATGGATATCATGAGGTGACTGCACCCATGAGGACAACACAAGGCCTTCTTCTTTTTATGATCAATCATTACTTACATGCATAGACCATGAGTAGTACATGCATAGTACATGAGTTAGGTAGTGTTTAGGTACATCATTTGTACTCAGAACCCCAGTCTTGAGCTGGTCCTTTCTCCACCAGCAATACAGTGCTCATTCCTATTCCTTTATCCCTTTACTCCTTGAGTGATTAGATGACCTCAACACTGCACTATTGAGTGTATTGTTTGTGTGTCTGACAGATCAATTAATGAAGATTTTGCAGCTCTATCCTTGTGATCCAACAGGAAAATTTAAAGGAAACCTGAAACCATTGTTTCATGATGAGATCTCAACTCCAATTATTATTGGTCTTGCTTCAGCTGTATGTCAAACAGTCAAATTTCCACCTTGGACATTGTAATTATCAATTCTAGACAGAGACCTACCTCATGTTACACTAATTCAGGAAACAAAAGTCATCAAAAATGTTCAAGTGCCTACAGGAATATGGAAGAAATGCAAAACACTGTATTGTGCTGACCAAGAATGTGTTCCTCTTCCTGATAAAAAGCTTAATCAAGTGTGTCTCAATTCTGCCAAGTTTTTAGAAGGTGGCCAATCATTGTGGGTTGACTGCATTTGAAAAAATGCAGTCTTGAATGGAATATACAGCTTTCATGCTTCTGCTGCAGCTTATACTGAATTCTGAAATAATAGCTTTGGAATTACTGGAAAATATGATTTTATTAAAATGTCACAAACTTGTTTCCAGGGTATAGTCTGGAGGTTCTGGGCAGATAGAGTACACAATAAAGCCAAGGAGAAATACCAAAGACTCTGGATATATCTCTGGAAACACATTCAAGTGCTACCAAGGATTCAAGGGCTAGAATAGACATCAGCTTCAGCTTATATGCTGCACCTCCTTTGTTCCTAATGTTCAATTTACAGATGACAGAAAGTTAGCTGATACAGAGGTGAGGATAATCAATACTCAACTTCCTGACCAGAGATTTGGCCAGGAGGGATCTCCAGAGACCAGAGATCTTGTTGAGCATGATATATGACAATTAGTAGGGTAATAACAAGTGGAGAGGGTCAAGGGTGTTTAGAAGTAGCTTAACCACTGAGTAGAGAGTGGAGAGATGTGCAATTAACAAACTGAAGTACTATGGTACATGCAAAGTACTTAAATACAAAGAATCTGAGTAACCAGAGTAAATATGCAAAGTACTAAATTCATACTAGTGAAGTGGAGAAGTAAGTGGGTAAAGAGAAAGAGGGCATATGACAAAGACCAAAGAGTATGAACTGAATGTTAATGCAAAGGAATATATCACAAAAAGTATAGTGTGTGTGACTGAAACATAATTAAGTGCAAGAATTGAAATAGACCTGAATAAATCTGAGAAAACCTGGAGATGAGCAGGGAGTTGGAAAAGCATCAGGATTGATTGCAAACAGTTCAGAGATGGCACATGCTATGCCATACAGGGATATGACATAAAATTTCACTTCAACATATATGGCAAGCATTTATCCAAGAGTCTGTTTGAATTTTGGCTACTGCACAAAACACATATTTGGAAGTTGCAGATGGACTTTTGATTGATAGTCTTACAGGTGAAGCATTTTCTATACTTGGTGATAAAGGAGTTATTTGCTCAGCTGATCAGCATTCTTGTGCTGAATGCACTCATGCATATAAAGGAAGAAATGAGATATTTCCAAACCTCAGTCCTGCTGGTGTGGTTGGGATTGATGAAAACCAAGAGGTTCCCAGTCTTGCAGAATCTGATGCTGATCAACATGATTTTGCCACCATAAGGCCTTTGTCTTCTGATGTAGATATGGAAGCCAATGTTAATGAATCATCTGACAATGAGTATGCTCCTGTTAAAATGGTTGTACCTGATGGAATTGTAATAGATCCTACAGTATGTTGAATAATCTTTTCTACTTCATAAGTCTAACATAATACTTAGCATTGTGCATTTTAAAACTGTATAAATGAGCTTTATAATGCCCAAGGTGGTGCATTTTGTGAATATCATGAAAATCACTATGGAGCTCACTATTGAGCAAAAGGTTGTCTCAGTACCAAAGTACAAGGTACTCAAGCCTGCAATATTCATCAACCTGAGTGGAGGAAATATCAAGCTACTCATAGTTCTCATAATCTTATGGGAGTGTGAAGAATGCTAAAATGACCTGGAGAACAACATGACTGGAATCCAGTGACAGATAGAAATGTTCAGCTACATGATGAGCCAGCACCAAATCTACAGTTTAAACAATATTTCAGTCCTGCTTGGTTCTACTGCATTGAAACAATCTGTGCACTTTGTGGAGTTGTTATTTGATGGGCAAAATTTGCTAATGCTGAGTCACCAACAAATATTCTTTGCTTTCTTAAACAAGTTTATCCTACAGAAGATTCTTGACCAGACTATGTATGTATTGATAAGGCATGTTTGGTCTTGTGGCATCTTCTCTCAGAATCTGAGAGAGAAATCTGGAATAAATGGAAAAAAAAAACTATAAGACTTATTGTGGATAGCTACCATTACACAAATAATCAAGTCTTGGACTATCTCTGCTGAACATATTGTAATCCAGCACCTCTGAATGGATCTGCTCCAAATCTTGCTATTGTTGACATAGAGAAGCACAGATTTCCATATCAGAAACAGGCATTTAACACACAGATATAAATTTCCATAATAATAACATTCTGCTAAATTAAATATTCAAATTATAGGCTTGTGAGCAGCTTAATGCTTGACTTGGTGGATTTGATTCCATTCTTAAAAGAATGACACCAAGAAATTTTGATTGGTTCTTGCATACCATGCTGTTTTACCACAGCAGATATGTTATTCAAAGACAGAAGAAGAAGGAAGAGGTAGAAGAAATGGGTAATGCTGAAGATGATGGAGATATTGATCATACAGAAGAAAACTAAGATCCAAAATTAGCTGAGGATATTGTTGAGTAATTGCTGTATTTATATCATACAAAGTAGAAATTTGTATAGTCTCTTTGCAGAATCTGTAGAGCCCCTGCATTTGATATGCATTATATTAGGTTGTAAGATAGAAATTTGTACAGATTCTGGTTATATTAAGTTGTAAAATAGAAGTCCGTACAGATTCTGCAAAGAATTTGTATGGATTCTCCTCACTTAACATGTTTATCAAAAATCTCAGAGCAAGATATAAATATGTGCAGATTCTGTGCAGATTCTGTAAGACTGCACAGATTAACCTGGTCAATTTGTGAATTGGAGCTGGAATACATGTCTGTACAGAGTCTGCATATATTTTGCTCAGAGTCTATATGGATTCTAAGCAGAATCTGAGCTTCTGTACAGTGTCTGTACAGACTACCTGGGGAACTGTAAAGTATTGCTTTCTTAAGAATTTTAAGTGGTTTAGGAGTTATAGAAGTGATGGTTTTGAGGTAAAAAAAGTTCCAAAAAAATTCATTTTTGAGCTATTCAGTGGGGACTGTAGTGCATCATAACTTCTAGAGGGTTACTTTTGGGCCATTCATTTGCTGCAGGGGCATTGAGCAACTGGTGAGTTAATTATTTGACCATATAACTAGGGGACTATATCTAATATGGTAGGCAAACCTATGGGTTTTGCCTGTGGAGGGGTATGGGGTATGGGTTATTGTGGAGCTATGGGTTATAATATGCAATTCCCTGCCCACTAAGTTGGTGGATGGCTTGAGCTATGGGTTATAAGGGGCTATGGGTTATCAGAGGTATGGGTCATGAGAAGTTTGACAGTACTTCATTGGTTCTGTCCATGTCCCAGATTGTGCCTTGGAAGAACCTGTGGAAGGTCAACAAACACCTGTAGAACATTATCACCAGTGATCTGTAAAAGCCCTAGAGAATTTGGAACATTGACTTCATTGAAATCTTCAGATACTGGGAGAATAACTCAAGTGGTACATTCCCCAATATCTGCCAATAACAGCATCTATGTTGGTGAGTCTGTGTAATTTAATGCATCATGAAACCTCATTTTTAGCTTAATTAAATTTCTTTGAATGCAATGGCATGTAATTGTAATAAGAGCACAATGGATGACAGTCAATTTCTCTTCATATGCAAAAGGAAGTATACCTCTCTTCAATTTGCATGTTTACATGTCCAGGTTAATTACTGAGAATATAAAATAATATAAAATCCATTCTCTTTTGGTTCACTTACTCACATATATCAAGAACCAGATTCCAAATTTTCAAAACATTGAGTGAAAAGAAGTACCAAAATTCTGTATGCAGATGTGTTGTCTCAAAAGCCTGTGGGGAGCAATACTAATATATGTTTTTAACAATTTTATTACCTTCCTCAGTGAATGTAGTTGTAGTTATTATTAGAATTGATAGAATGCATGATAATGAACTCATATATCCCAATATTATAGAGGAAACACACACTGAAGCCAGTGGGAAGGAGGACAAGTGTTAATGGGAGTCCTGGCCACTTAAGGAAATGTATGATGTCATCAAACCTGGAGGGGTTTTCATCTCCATGTAGTATGAAAATGCATCTGCTAGCTCCAATACTTTTCAAGAATCAAATAAAAGCATTAGCAGTAACATACTACAAAAAGAATGGGAAAAGCAGCAGTGAATAGGCCAAAATTGCTCACTGTCCAGCTTCCTAGTGTGGCCAGGTACCTGATCTCTTATGGTATCTCCTTCCAATTGATTGTCTTTGTCTATTCACTTTGTGGGGTGAATAGTAGGAGACAAGTGACTGATGCTATGTTTATTCATTAAAGAGTGTAGCAGGTAGTGGAAAGGGAATCTAAGATAAGTGTTTATAGTGGATATTAAATACTGAGCTACAAAGTATGCTAAGTGGGTGAAAGCATGAAGTGCTTCCCAATATAAGGAAGGGTTTGACCAACTAAGGAAGGCCAAGATGAGCTGTGATACCCAATGGTAAGGAGTCTGTGATGTGTTGAGTGAGTCTCAGCTCCCATCTTTCTAGGAGAGGCTGCTTACTTTACCAAACTGGGGACATTGTGATGCAAATGAACTTGTCATATGCTCCAGAGGGGGCCCAAGCTTGAATGTATGGAGCAAGGATAAGAGAGTGCTTTCAAAGGTAGAGGATGAAGGTGTTGCTCTTCCAGCAACCCATAACCTTCATTACCTTGAAAGGGACACCTCTAAGTAGGTATTCCAAAGTAGATCTGATGCGAATGCTGTGTCCCTGCAGTGGATCTTTGCCTGCTTGATGTGCAGCAGTTGCAATGCATTTGATGAAAGTGGATTTAGTGAGGGCACAAGATGAGTTTTTCCATTTATATGTGAAGAGATGGCCATTGTGAGGAGGTTTATTCATTTTCAGGTGGTGCTCAAGTGCTGCATCCAGGTTGGTGAGCCCTTCTTGTTTGCTCCAGTAGATGTCTTCACCTTCAGATGCTGATTTTGTGTGGGGGATGAACAGGACTGTGACCTTCTTGCCATTCCTGTCTTGATCATATTGCATGCCTGATTGCAAAATGTGGACCATGCTGTCGAAGGAATCAAAGTGGTGTGTTGTGAATTCTCTGACACATGAAGAAGAGTAAAAGAGAGTTGTTAAACAGGCAAAAATGGCAGCATCAAAAGGGTCATTGAGGTTCATTTGCTGTCAAAGTTTCAGCATGAATTCAACTGTGTAGGGGTGTCGCTTTTTGCGTTTAGAGGCTGCAGGGGTGAAACAGTCTGCAGCTTTGAGCATAAGCTTGAGCTCATTGTCATTTGGTTCCCAAGGAATGTGGTGAACAAGGTGCCATGCCCTAACTCTTTAAACATAATTCCAGATTGTCTTCCCTGAGTATGAACCTGCCAATGCTGAAATGAATGCTGAAATGAGCAGTTGGCTAGCAGGGGCACGCTGTGGTTCTGGCACTTCTTTTCCATCACACCAAACATGCCAGGTGAGGATTCCAGAGCCATATGACTCTTGGGTACCTTCAATGAAGCTGCAAGCTAGCATTTCCACCACCTGCTCAATGTCCAGGTGAGATACTGTGCCAAGCAGTGGGTTGATCTCCAGAGCAGGTAGTGGTCAAAGAGGGCACCACATCTGTAGTCTGTCTGCTGCCAGACAATGTGGCTGCAAGGGTGAGTTATGTGGGGCCAGTGAAGGTTGATATGCAGCTGGGTTTCAGTTCCTAGAGGTTTGAGGAAGCTGAGCATAATACTGCTTCACCAAATGACTTCCTTTACCAGTCTGAGGCACTGTCAAAGAGTGTTTCTCCCCACGATTCAAGCTGACAGTTGGTGTGATATCAGTCCTCCCAGCCATCATGGTCATATGAAGGTCTGGGTAGCAGAGTCAGGATGTAACTGCATTGGCAATCAATGAGCTCAGATGGGAGGAGAGGTTTGTCAAAGTCAATGATGAATGGTCTGAGCTCATCTAGGATCAGGATTGCAGGAAGGAGGCTGTGGGGATAGTAGATGCCTTGGGAAGGGTCATCTGCTGGGTTATGTTTGCTTGGGATGTAGCATGTATAGATGGTGCAGTCGTACTCTGCAAGGATGCTGTGGATGTGATGGAAAACAATGTTGGTAGGTTTGTTGCAGCTCCTCCCTTTCCACCACCCCTTGACAATACTGCAATTATCTCCAAACACCTTAAACTGGTCACCCTCATTGCTATTGATGAGCAATGTTCAGATAAGCATTTTGAAACCCACTCCTTCTGCCCACTGGATCTCTCTGCCATCTGCTTTCCATCCTGGAAGTAATCTCCATGCCCTCCACTGGTTTCCAACAATGATTCTGATTCCAACCCCAGAGCTGGCATCAGAGTATGCTTGATAGTTGAGAAGAAAGCATGGGCCCAGTATTTGTCAAGAGAGGCATGGAAGATTAAGGATGCTTGACCACCATTTGAGATCATCAGATGTACTGGCTGGAGGGTGGTGAAGAGCAAATGGACATTTAGCAAAGGTTGCAAGCATGACATCCAAGCTGGTGAGATATGCTCATCCTGAAGGGATGACAAGGCATGAGTGCAGAAGCTTGCTATAGAGCTTCTGAACCTCTTCAAGCATATGAGTCTTTCTCTCCATCCATTCTGCAATAGCACAGAGATATTTCTCCTTCTTTGGCTGGGGCAACGAGACAGACCATTCCTGCAGGTCCCAGACAAAACCAAGGTATGGTACTGAAAAACCAAAGTCGACTGTCTTTGATGCTTCCCAGGGAATTCCAAGGATATTGGAGATGTGATCAATGTCTGTGCTGGCATATGCATATGTGGTGTCAAGTGCTGAGCAGGGGGAGCAGGAAGACAGATCTTTGAGTGGGAACAATGCATCTTTGTTGAACTCTGTTGGTGAGCTGGATGGCATGTTTTCACCTCTGTACCAGAACCTACTCCTGTCTTGTAGGTGACCACCATTTGCTGCAATTGCAGCAGACCACTGTTGTCACTTGTAATTGTACTCATTGAGAAATGTCTGAAGGATTCAGAAGAGAATGTGATCATCAACCCATTTCAAAAGGGGACCCATGCCTTCAGCACAGAATATGTCTGCTCCAGCATCAGCCACTTGTCCATGTACACCTCCAGCAGATGAAAAGCCAAAGTTATCATTGGTATTGATCACAAATTGCCCAGGCTGGCAAAGTTGAACAACAAGACCCAGCCATTGCTCAGGACATATAGGGATAGTTCAGTAGGCCTCTGAAACATCATGAACAGAAGCCTGAGAGTCTGGTGGAAGATTCCAAATGGTGCAGCATTTCATTGCAAAAGTTCCCCATGTGCAGGGGTAGAGATCTAAATTGATGCTTTGATTGATGGATAGGTACCCTGCTGATAAAGAGCATGGAAAGGAGAAGTTATGTATTGCACAAAACTTGTTGGGTTTGCCTGGTTTGGGTATGAGAGAAAGGGGAGATGTTTGGAATGTGCCGATAAGGGTTTCCACCTCAACTTGTGAAAGAAGTCCCAGGTAACACTTGGACCTAAATTCTCTCTCAACAATCTCTTCGTATGCATGAGGATAGGTATGTATAGATTGGTTGTTAAGTGGGGTTTGAGTATGGTAGATAGTGGGGATGCCTGCATCAAAGCCAGTGCAAAAGCTACTAGGCAGGTTTGGGTATCTGTTGAGGAGGTTATGTACATTGGCCTTCTGTGCTCGAGAACAGCTCTGAGCTCCATGAGTGGGGTTTCCACATCCTGAGCACTCATGAATGTGAGTGGAGCTGGAGCTGCAGCAGGGTATGGGTCTTTGCCAGTCAGAGCAAATGACTGCTCCATCTGGGTTGACAAGCTGCCCACAATTGTTTCACCTTCAGCAGGCTGCACTGCCATCCCAGAAGGTCTTGGAGCAGCATTTGCTGACATTGTGGCGGTGACACCCAAGGCATACAACACAGGCAGAGGGGCTATTGGAGCCTGTGCCCGATGGAAAAAACACAGTGTTGCTGTGTGATGCTGTGGAAACATGGTGTCAAGGAGTCACCAGAGAATGAGACCTTTTCCCAATCCTCTTGTCACAACCATGGTTGTTAGCAGGTGAGTGGGATCAGGAAAAATTGCAAGAATGTCCACTATATGGGTGAGACATCTCCCTGGCTGTCTGGTTCTGTTTGGTTGAATGCTCTGCTGCTGATGGGGAGCAATGAAGCTGGAGGTCTTCTAGTGCAGCTGCTATCTGGTTTGCATGGTCAGTAGCCATCACAGATAGTTGTTGTCCATATGCAATTTACAGATGTGGCAGGTGTAGCAGGTGCAAAGCATGGTGTGGCCAACATGTAGCATAGATCACAAAGTGGGGCAGTGGCAGTGCAGCAGAAGCAAGCAGATGAGGATTGGGGCAAGGGAGGGAGGGTAGAGAATGTTAGCTTTCAAGGACAATAGAAAAATAAGAACAGAGCTGACCAGATGCTGCAACTCTGCATTGATATTGCTCCATAGTTCACTTTGGATTGTTTCCATCAAATTGGTGTTGATGATTGCGATATTGAAGATCGGGCCATCACCTTCCTTCATAGCATCCATCCACCTGTACCTAGTGCAGGCCTGGTAGGTGAGGATGATTTTCTTGCCATGTGTGCGGTCTAAATATATGCTGCTCTTGAGGTTGACAAAAAACTGCAGCAGAGCCTTCATATGTGCCTCTGGCCACCCTGCACTGAGAAGATGCTTGATGAATAAATGGTTGGCATACATGAACTGGTCCCAAGAGAGGTCTGCATCCTGCACTACACACCTGGAGGCTTGAACTGAAGCTACAGGGTGTAGAGCAACAAGATCACCTACTCGACTGATGCCAAAGATGTCATCAGCTTCTGTGCGGTGAGTGGTCATAGAATCAGCACAGCCTTCCTGTGTGAAATACCACAACTCAGAGTATTCGAAGTTGGAGATCTTGTTCATGGCATAGGAGGATGGCCATGGGGCAATGGAACTGTCGACCGACAGATTGTGGTCGAAATCCGGTAGCTTGATGCGAATTTTCTTCTCCTTCTCGTATTGCTCCTGTGTTTGCTGCTGCTCTTCTGCTTCCCTGGACTGTCTGTTTGCCACCTCAAGGTCTTTACTCTCCCCCACAATTCCCATGGGAATCCCATGGGAATCCCAGGGAATGGAGGAAATGGGAGCAAATTCAATAAACCATTGTTAATTTTTATAATTCATTATAAATTTGTATTCCCATTCCCACCTCATTC
>JASFDF010000198.1:0-37830 GCA_036937115.1 Nidularia sp. FH-822889
TATGTGCAGTGACAGATGCTGTGATCCTGCAACAGGAGATCCATTTGTGTTGAAATAAGCTAGCAGGGGTGAAGAACAGGCACCGAAGGATAGCAAAAGTGATGTATGATTTGTTTGACCTAGGGAGCTTGTAGGCAAACAGATGAGAGACGTTCGAGAGAGTACAGGCTTCGGTAAAGCTATGATTACATAATTATTACAAATGCGGAATCAGCTTGCCAAATTCCAACATGTGCTGCATCTACCTTTCCAGAACGGGGAAATTTAAGCATTGAAGACTCTTCAATGCTTGGTTAAGATATAAGACGTATGTTGACACTGGATGAAATCTTTGGGTAGTTGACACACTATAAATTAGAGGTTTTTGGTTTCAGTAGGCTACTAATTTCTAATTTCTGATTTCTATCCTAAAATGTCTGTGATTTCAACGTTGTGCCTGGAAATGGATGGAAGTATACATTGTAACCCAGGTGTCGGATGTTTGTTTTAGAGATCTCTGCCAAACAAATATGCTGAGCCCGCTTGGGGTCCGTTAGAGCATGCAGGGGGAGATCTCAGAGCTTGGGTTAAGCTCGAGTACAGTAGGAACACCACGGTAGAGCTGGCGATAGTGATTTTTGCTGTCAGTATCTGTTAAAATAAAAGTGCACGCCTCGTAGTCGATCACAAAGCAGTGGATTCGCGTTTGACCTCGGTGAGCTCGAGAGGCAAACGGATGAGTACATACAACAATTGTAAACTACTTATATACTGTAAGATCCGAAACAAATATACAAAATAGGATATTTAATGGAAAGCCACAGAAATGTAAACTAAAAGGAAAATGTAAATATGCGAAATGCAGTGCATCGCGAAACGCTCGCAAACGAGCGCCCATTATTCCAACAGTATCTACAAGATGGACCGTTTTCTACGTACGCCACTCCATAGTAGCAAGATTCTCGACTACCTATCTTTGATTCTTCAACAATCTGATTTGCCATGCCTATTCAACCCTCTGTCAACCTTCTGTTATCACAAAAACTCGGATTGATCCAGAGCACACAAGCACTGGAAACAGGCTCATATATACCAGGATCGCCAGAAATATGAATAGGCTACGAAGCCTTTGGACTTAATCCCCATAGTTTAAAAGGAATTAGCCATGAGCCGGGACTCTAGATGCGCTGGAATAATGCGATAATGTTGAATAATGGGTCTTCGGTAATTATCTGTCGACATAACCCTCTGGCCATCGTTGAGCGTCTCCCCGAGCCGGTAGATCAATCTCATGTCTGATCCTATGCCTCATCACTTCAAGCGTTACGTGTTTCCACTATCTCATACCAGATCTCAGAACTGATTTACAAGAGAAAAACTGAGTTTTCCACAGTCTCAAGGAATGTTATGACATGCGTCAATTTAATTTCTTTTGGGTCACTAACCCACAGCCTCGTGGTATGTGACGTATATCAAAGCTTGACATAATCATATTCGGAAAATGGAAAAGAAACTGAAACAAAGCTTACACAGCAACATAGGTGGTGTATTTATTCTTCGATAGTATCCATACAGATCTTCTTCCTGGGTCATCAGATTCCAGGACATCATTAAAGTTGGTGTCTAAGGTAAATGTGACATCGGATGCGAAGGTCAGATTTTGCTCTTTAGCGGCAATTTGATCAACATAAATAAGTACTAGTATGTAATTGTGATCAGGAATAACATCGGGTCGAAGAAGTCGGAAGAATAGCGTACACTCGTCCATGGGTAGGATCTCGGATGTCTTCAAACACGAAAGCGTCGTAAAAGAGTTTTCCGACAATGCTTTCTGAAAGGGTATATTGTGACCCTCTTCCGGCCACGGTGAAAGCTGCTACAGACAGGAAGGCACATACCAGTAGCGTGGAGACGTAGAATAGCATCAAGGATGGATTCAAGGTAATGGAAGAATCACCTAATGTTTCTCTGGAGATCATGGTTTATCATCTGTGCTTTTAGAATTTTAAATAGCGGTCACTGTTCACAAAATAACTCGGTTCTACTTACCACACGAAATTCCGAGGTCGATATAGTTCTTGGATCAGTAACAGGAGTGATCAGCTTTGTGACAAAGAATTCATTTGATTGGTTTTTAGCAATAATGCCGTATGGCCTCCTGAGGATCTGAACTAACTGCATCATCGGACAATGCTGATCGTGAAATTCCCCGATTAACCCCGGGTCTTTCTGTCGTGGTAATAGTTTTCCACCTGTTAAGCCCTCAATTTTCTTTTTTGAGTTCCTCGCTATTTAAATTTCTCCCCGCTGCTCCCGCAGCTATAAGCGACTCTGGTGGATGTTATAAAGAGGCTAAATAAATTTGAAAGTGTTAGAATTGGAAACCGATATTATCTTCGGCAGATACGGCATGTATCTAAGGATCAGCGTAGTCTTCGAGGGACCATCAAAACTTTCTACTACACTACCTCACACATCGATCAATTCCAACTATCATACTTTCAGAAAGAGCACCAGTCATTTTGGTAGACCCAAATTCCGGGAATTACATGGATTGTTGAATATTCCTTTTCTATGATGAAGTACATGCTGCTCGTGAAACAAAATTCGATTACATGATGCACCTGACGATCCATAAGTATCTCTGATACGCTTCGGGGAGGAGGGAGAGTCGGGGCATATTCTGATATTCTGTGTGCAGCGTGCATCCAGTTGTAATACGCTAATACGCATGGCATTCCCTGATAGGCATTTCATGCTAGCCTTCCTCTGAGTTCAGAGTACAGGACATCGCCAGCGCTATCTGTTTTTCCTCCTTTCCTCTCTTTTTTCAGATAGTTCGAGATTAGGAAGGCGACATCTGTAAACGCCAATGTCAGTCAGAAGAATACGGAACTTAAGTAAGCACAGATTGAAACAGACCTAGACTTTGTTCAAAGTTCAAGCGCGGGTCGCAGAAAGACTATATCATTGAAAGTTAGCTATGATTAGATAATGACCGCGTTCAACGAACCTGATACCGTAATCCCAGCTGTTCTTCCGTCAACTCCATGCTTCCTCCGACACATTCCGTGACGCTGAAACCTTCGTCATTCAACTCACCAGTGAACTCGAGACTGACGCCTCCCAGTCGAGAGCTGGTAGCGGCGTGGATCCGCAAGCATGAAGTTAACTCTTCGATGATGCTTCCGAAATTACGTGTCTTGAGGCCACTACACGAGGTATGTGTACTGGGAAGTGAGGTAAGTAAAGGTAATGCCTTAACACAAGCCAAATGGCGAAGAACAAACAACAGTTTGGCAACCAAAATGTGGACATACTTTCCATGCATAGGATCACAGATCCACACTACGGGGTGTCCTGAATCCTGAACGGCACCAATATGCCCAGCCAAGTGATCTTGAATCTGAACAAGTGCAGACACGTGAGTCTCGATATAGGATAATGTTTCGGGAACGAGACGGATTCCTGACTAGCACTGACCTTTTTGGCACCATAACGTGTAATGAGGGTGACCCTTCCCATCTCTTTATCGGGATTAACGACTATTTGCAATTTTGCAGGTCAGCAAAAGAGAAAGGGCAAGGAATAAAGGATAAAATCACTGTCTAGAAGCCTAACTAGCTCGTCGTTCGCCATGGTAGGGCCAACTTTGATTCCAATCGGGTTCCTTATTCCGCGGAAATATTCCACATGAGCGCCTGTGAGCTGTCGGGTACGATCTCCAATCCACAAGAAGTGAGCACCAGTGTTATAGGATGCCTTGGTGTTACCCTTGAACTCAGGGGAATCTCCATTTCCGCCTGACTTGCTCATAGAGGTAGTAGAAGAGGGCATGGGGAATTCGCGTGTAAGCGCTTCCTCGTAATTAAGCATCAGGCCCTCGTGACTGGAGATAATGGCAGTTGATGGTAGGGCATGTAAAATTCTTGAACCTCCTTACCTCGTGTAAAAGTCGACTTCGCCAAGAGTACCGCGTCCTCCACCTTTCTCGAAAGAAACAGCCGACTCGACTCCAATTGTGTTGCTAAAATCAAGGGCGTCGGAGAGACCATCAACTATAGTCTCAAATTCGCAGCTGTGTTCATGACTGTTACAAATATTAAATTATTCAGCAGGGCAAGAGCATACCGAAGAGATGCAGAGCGGACATGGGCCAGTGACCAATCCCTAGGATGGTGCAAAGACGCGAATCCTGACGTCAGGAGGCCTCGCAAGTAGTTTAATGTGGTTGAAGAATGGAAGTACGCTCTGAAGAAGAAAAAATCAGGAGTCGACAGATGGTTTAATATTCCTTTCAAAAAAAAAATACCTGAGCAAACGTTCTGGGTCCGGTGTGCGGTCATCGGGGTCGAGTCTAGGGTGGAAAGTTCAACAATGGATCACTGCAGGGAATATTTATACCTGCCCATTCACGTTATCGCCTCTATAATCAAAAATAGTACGTAATACTTCACGTCAAAAAATTAGTAAAAAAGAGTCAAGTACGCTCACCTAAAGCTAAGAACCTGCCTGTCGCCGATTTTTTCATAGTTGCTGCTGCGAGGTTTCGCGTACTGTCCTGCGATACGTCCAATTCGAACCTACAAGGAGGGTTTTCACTATTACACACAGCCTTAACAGTTCGAGGATGCGCACGACTGGTAGACGAGCTCCCCAGATCAAAATGAGCGAGAAAGAAAGGATAAGCCCAATTTTGGAAGAGATGTTTTCCTAATGGTTTAATGGGGTCAATATCAGTACAATTTACATTTGCCAGTTTTTTGGAGGCGAAACGTTAACTCACGTGGGTGCAAGCATCAAAGCTTTCTGCACAGTCCCCAGCATGAAGCAGAAACGCTTCATTCCGTTGCACGAGAGTTAATTGATGACGAAGGCGTTCTATCTGGTTATCACCATTAGGGTAAAAATCGATATAGTATGAGTTGGAATCAATCGGTACCTCAGATGGCGTCACCAACGGCGGTAAAGTCGAAATCTTCGAGAGGACTCTGTTTTACGATGTCCGCACTGAGCTACATATGGAGAGTATGTATGAGCGATATACTCACTTGGAAAGATGTACCGGATCTGGATATTCAACATCCTAAACATAAAAAGAGTCTAGTTAGCGACATAAAGAGGTGCAAAGGACTCAAATGCGACTGACTTGAGCCACCGGTTTCGATTTCCATGATGACGATGTCCAGGTATCTGCCATGGCTTAATTTCTAAGTTTTCGAATATACAGTGCGTTGAATGTTATCGAAGAATGTAGACAAGAGCTCTTGGTTCTGAAGACTCTTATGAAGAGGACTTGCCCGAGGTAAGATACCTCGGTCACACTGGCGAGTGGAGAGAGGTTCGGGAGACTTAGACTAAGAAAACGCGTAACGAATTGATCAATTGATCGCGCCATTCAAGTGACTCAACCTCCTGTGACGGATCGCATCAGCCGACGCGGACCACGGTACCGGATATAGACTCCTCGTTTGTACATACTATTTAGTGTTCTGGTGAAGCTTTAGATTTTCACAGCTGCCACGCCTCGCGTTCCAGATCATCCGGATATGTCCTTTTCATTCCAAGACATCACGTAGAAATTCAAAAATAAATAGTAAGCAGAGTATGGGAACTTAGGTTCACTTAAGGTTGTTTTAACAAACTGGATCCATCAACGTGCTATTAGAGAGATAATGGCTCTCATTGATTGAAATCTATCACCGGAACGTACAGGCTTCGTAAAATGGTCACGAGTGTGGCGCAGCACGCAGTGTCGCTTGATTTCCGGGTGCTAGCCGTACAGAGTCGTGAGCTGGAGTAAAAAGTATGTGCTCCAAGTTTGCAATTCCCAGTGGCAGTTGACAAAACATGGATATATATTAATGGGATACTGTAGATTAAGACGGCCAATGCATTCGAGTGAAGATATAGGGTGTGCACCACTCTAAGCAAAGTCGCGCCCATCCACTTATTAATAAAGTACGCGGTCCCCTGAAGTGGTCTAGCCTAAATCTCTGCTTGTACCAATTATCAAGGGTCACGTTTGCATCAAGGCTTTCTGTGACGTTATTTGCTCGCTTCTTCATACATGCTTGCCACTTTCAACAGCGAAACATAAGTACTGTGCCGTACATATAACAGTATTTAACCAGTCAGTTGTGCGCTAATAATTTGTTTGCCTTCATTCACAACCAAAAACAAAGACTGCAATTTTTTAATGCGTTTATCCATAGCTGTGCATCTCTAATATTAGTGCGCAAAACTTCAAAGTTATTGATGCAGATTATGAGTCTCTGAAGTCGAAAAGTTGAAATCTGGCCAAATCGACATCAGACTTGGATCACAAATTTCTTATCAGATTACTCGATTAGGTTAATATGATTGTGTAATAATTCATGATCCCCCTTTCCTCCTGCCGGTTGGTAATCTATTCGTTTCTCAACGAAATCCTAATGGATCCGCGTAATCCTTGCTGTAGGATTGGCACAATGAAAGGTGTTACTTTATTAATATGAAATTTCTTGAGTACAAGTGCAGTTCTGATGTGCTCACGTCGAAATACGCTTTTCATGGAAATGACCAGATCGGGAATTCCTAAGCTTAAACTTTCCTGATCCGCCGTCGCAACTCTTCCGCAAGTTTTTACGATGTCCGAAGGGTATTTTTCAAAATAAAATAGTCAGTATGGCCCCAGCAATCAATTCCATTGAGAAATACTGTATATCTATAACTTAGAAACAGGCTCCGTTCATTCAAATGTAGCGCGACCTGCCAAATTTACATGTCTGGGAGCTGTAGTTGACTATATTTGAGCTGGCCTTTCACACCTTTGAAAATTTGTGGATAGCCCGAGCCGGGTAATAATTAGATTTAGATCCCAATAGATCGCTAAAATTTCCCCAAGTCTTACAGCCTTCTACTATGCGCTATCCGTGGCTTAGTAGCAGCATCCACTCGTACACCGTAATGTCATGCCGCAGCCACGCGGCAGGTAGGGTTGAACGAATATGTCAATGACATCACTTTACAGAGTACACGTTCGTCCTTCTCGTCCTGTAATATCCATTATTTATCCAGGTGACGATATGTGCGTCTATTAACCTCGTATATGCGTATCTATGTTTAATACCGTTTATCTGCTTCGAGTTCACAAGATGTCAGTAGGTACGAGCCGTTCTAGCAATTTTCTAGATGCTCACAGTGATCTTTCTGTTTGTCGGGCTTAAGATGCAACCTTAAAGTTCCCTTTCCAAATTCTAGAGAGCTTAAATAACAGACTGTTTGTAGAATTTCCGTTTCTTTTGCATCTGGTTCCCACTCGTAAGCACCATCATCAACTCCGGTACCCCTGGCCCGGTGAACGCCAAGAGTTTTGAATCTCGATCGAACGGCGTACGTGCTCGCGATCACGTGTCCAGTCGCGTTCGTCACTGGTTCAACTTTTCCACGGTTCATTGAAACCAACCTTACTTAACCTCAACACCTGCAGCGCAGGCGAGTGTCGCTCTACGAGCTCCTCTCCAATGTTATACTGAAACAATTTCTTCATCTAGATACATCACGTCATGGTCGTCCCCAATACTCCAGGGGCTTCAAAGACAGGGCGCCCAGCTCCTTTCACGCCCAAACGGCCGTTGTCCTCGATGTCGACGTCTTCCAACTCATCAAGTGACCTCTCAACTCGACTAGCCCGCACGATCACACCAACACCAGGTCTTCTATCCTCTACTCATAAAAAATACAAGGCTTCCTTATCTGTCGAGTCGCGGTCGAAGAATTTATCGAAAACCAAGTCGATGCTAGCGCCGGTACCAGGAACACCGACGAAGAAGGATGGAATGACCAGCAGACCAAGGACTCCCGCATCTTCTCGGAAGGGCGCTGAAAGCCCGTCGCTATTACCTTCCGCTAGTGAGATGGACGTCAGCAACGTTGATCCAGAGCAGGTCCTAGTCGACTTCCAGAGTGTCGAGCCTGGAGACATCTCTGGCGAGATAGATGAAGCGTGGCTTAAGGCACAGGCGCTCGACCACGGGAAGAACGATAAGGTTATGGTTTCTATCAGGTAAGTCTGCTATCGTTTCCCCTCGCCTGCAATCCCACTAACGTTTTACACAGGGTTCGACCCACCGACTCCACCTCCGCCTGGATACCTTCCCCCAGCACGAACAGCATCAAACTCGACTCCGCGCACGCGAAGAATCCCACTTCCACCTCCAGTAACAGTTCCAGCGCCACCTTTAACTTCGATGCGATTCTCACCGGCACTCCCAATAAACCCATCTATACCACTGTCGCTCGCTCGCACGTCCATGCTGCAATGGAGGGATATAACGCCGTCATATTTGCCTATGGACAGACCGCATCCGGTAAGACGTTCACACTCAGTGGTGACGATGATGAGCCCGGCATTATCCCGCGCGCGATGCGCGACGTATTTGCGTTCATTCGCCGCACGCCGACGAGGGAGTACCTCCTCCGGTGCTCGTACCTCGAGATCTACAACGAGAACATCCACGACCTCCTCGCGCCCCCGTCGATGGCGGCAGCGAATCCGGTACAGATTCAGGGAGGGAGTGGGGGAGATGTAGTGTTGACCCCTCTCAGGGAGGAGGTGGTTACGAGCTTGAAGGGCGTGAAGGAGGTGTTAAAGCGCGGGGAGGGAAACCGACGTACGGCGTGCACGGATTGGAACGACAGAAGTAGTCGCAGCCATAGCGTGTTCCGGCTGGTGGTGGAGAGTAGAGAGCGGGGTAGTGGGGCTGAGCTTGATGACGACGACGAGGAAGTACCGTCACCTGCTGCCAACGGGCGGCATACCCCTGGGTTGAATGGCAGGCAGACTCCAGGATTAGGGCGAAGCCAAACTCCTGGAGCTGGAGGGCCACGGCTACAGGCGCGCGGAGGAAGAAGCGTGCAGACATCTGTTCTGGTCAGTATTTGTTATTCTCAATGCAGACATTTTCTAACTTTTCACTTTTAGAGCCTTATCGATCTTGCTGGATCCGAGAAAGCCACGTCTGACAAGGAACGGACGAGGGAGGGAAAATATATCAACACTAGGTAAGCATTCTATTCGACCTTCTTCAGTGACTGGGCGTTGACATTGTGCTTGTAGCCTCCTAACGCTCGGCACCGTCATTGGAACCCTGGCAGACAACGCTGCAAAGCGGAAGACGTTAGATTCCTTTTACTCCTGTGAACATGAAGACTTTGCTAACCAAGTCTGTCTAGGGACCACGTCCCGTATCGCAACTCGAAGCTAACACGCATGTTACAACCATCTCTCTCCGGAAATGCACGTATTAGCGTAATCTGCACTATCAACCCTGACGTCGGCGCCATTGCCGAGAGTACTAGTACGCTACTCTTTGCCAAACGCATCAAGAACGTTCAGGTAAGTTACCCTTCTTTGTAGATATGTCGATAGCGTTGATCGTTTACTGCTTTCTATTACAGCTGCACGCACAGAAGAAGGAGATCGTCGACACTGACGCGCTCATTGAGCGGTATAGGAAGGAGATTGAGGATCTGAAGAAGAGATTGTCAGAGAGGGAGGCGGAGGCTCCTGTCAGGTCAAGGAGGCTGTCGGCGCGTGAGGTTCGTAGCTGCTTTTATGCTGCTCTTAAAGAAGTACCGCTGATCTAGATTCTCTGTACTTACAGCAAGTCGACGAGTCGAAGGCCATGAAGGACCTGAATAACCGCATCCAACAACTCACGAAACTCATCCTGACTAGCAACACGGTGGACGAAGCCAAGGGCGATGAGTCGCGTCCCGCGAGTCCGGTGAAGATTGACTTCGATATGTCCCCTTATCAAGTGAGATTCCAGCCATCCCTTCTCTTCTGTCAGGCGACTACTAATTCAGTTCACGTCACCAGCTGCAACAAGAACTTCTCGCTGCGCGCCTGCAGCTGGAGACACAAGCAACCCAGATTCTCTCGCTTGAAGCAGCACTGGTCGCCCGCCCGCAACTGCCTTCCAGTGCGCCGGAGAATGAAAAGGACAAGCTTATCGCGGAGCAGGGTAAGACTATCCGCGAGCTCGAGATCGTAGTGAAGGGATATGAAGAGAACCTTGGGGAACCGCTGCGTGCGGTACGGGAGGACGTAGAGCGCGAGTGGATGGAGAAGGTGGAGGAGGAGGCCAGGAAGAGGGAGGAGAAAGAGCGCTGGGCGGAGGAGTTGGTAAAGCAACTGGACAAGGAGAAGAAGGTGCGATTGAGTTCTACGTTCTAGCGTGACACTCCTTTGCCGTTGGCTGACGGGCATCTTTTTTTTAGATGAGGATGAAGATGGAGGATGAACGACGCGCGCTGGCTGCGTTCGTGAGCAAATTTGATTCACTCGGGCTTGGACTTACCGGTTCTCCGGTATCGAATCTCAAGCCCCCCATGCCTGTTCCCGGAGGAGCTATTGCTGCCTTCTCTGAACGACAGCAAAATAAGCTGTCCTCCTATGCCCCTCGTGTGTTTGGGAAGAAGCTGTCGGAGCCCTTTGAGAACGAGAACGACGGCTCACCGGTGAGGCTGGAGCTGAAGGCGCACCCAAGTTTGTTAGAGCAGGTGCTGCCGGAAGATGATTCCTGGGCCGACGGTGATCTGAGCTTCGGGGATATCGACATGGAGAATACCCCGCCTCCGCCCTCACCTGTGAAGGATGCTCGTGGAATGAGAAAGACGGGTCTTCAGAGCCCAGTGAGGGAGGTGCTTGGGGACAAGGAGAATATCTTGCCAGTTACTACGCGTACATGATGAACGCACGTTTATATTCGGTCTGGTCTCAGGCAATTGTACTATTTCTCTGTTTTATTTTTCCCTTTTATATCGTGTTATGGTCTCTTCTGAATACTGTCTACTCATTTCCTCTCGTTGTTCACACTCTTTTTTCAGTCGAATTGATTCACATTGCAGATCCCTGTTGCGAATCATGACCGCAGCACTCGAGGTCACCGGTTATCATCGCCAGGATCCTTCGCACATAGAACTATTTCTGCAGGCCGCGAATAAATTGTCCTTTTTTAGCAGGTAGGAAGGACCATCACGGGTTTCTGAAAATTCGTCTCGCGTAGTTGCTTGCATTATTCACAATCACAAATAATCATTCTCCTTCCCCAGCATATCCTTGCGTTCTCGGACCTCTGCTCGTCCGTTTTCCTGAGTATTTCCATGCTCAATCCATTCAGGAAGCAGACGAACCAACCATCTTCAAACGGTTTTAGCGATGATATCGAGGCGGAGACTATTATTGAAGAAATGAAACTACTTCAACTTATACTACGACGTCCTCGTACTTCTTAAGGTTCTCCACGATATTCTCCCATCGCCCGTCGTGCCAACTCTTGACATCCTTCCACTGTTGGCTATCCTCGCCCCATATGATCTTCATGAATAAAATATACCCCGCAACCACAAAATCCACAAATGTGATCGCATCCCCCATGATGAATGGCCCCTTGCCTTGTTTCATCCACCTATCAACATTCAGGAGGCCTCTCTCGAGATTCTTCCATTTCTCTTCTCCCTCTGCTCCCGTCGGAATGACATCCTGCAAATTTCGTCCGAACATATTCGAACGTGTGGTGGTAAAATAGGCTTCGCTCCGGGGATTCAACCTAGTAGCCACGACAGGAAGAAGAAATTCCCACAGAGCGCTCAGGGAGTTCCCATACGCGCTTATAAAGCCCTGCTGGAGCACTTCCGTACCAGATGGGATAAGTTTCGGCAAATCTGGATAAGCCTTGTCGAGATATTCCGCTATTGGCCAGGAGTCAGCCATCGAAGTACCGGTAGATGGATCGTGGATGGCGGGAAGGCTGTAGTAAGGGTTTCCATCCGCCTTCATGTCTGTTGGAGGGATTCCCAATTTCTTGCAGAGCGCCTCGATATCGGGATACTCGATCCATTCTGTTTTATAAGGGATTCCCTTGTAGTTCAGACAATACCTGTATATTCGTCGTTAACAGGTTGGACTCTGGAGAGCCCGGGTCAAACCCTATACCTAGTTTTCCAGGTGTTTGGGGACCAAGCATTGATGGGTAGCTTCGACGGGATATCGTAGAGGACGATCATGTCGTCGAGGAAGGATGATGGAGTCTCGCTTCGTCAGCGTTCTTAACCATCTCCAGTGTCCACATGATAAACGATTGGTAAGTGACTCATCTAACCGAGATAACTTTCTCATTAGCCATGAGCTTCGTCAGCTTTCTGTGAGAGGAGCTCTCACGGCTGATTCATGACGATTGTTAATAGGTCTGCGAATCCGTAAGCAACATTTAAGGAAATGTATTACTGAATGATGCTGTGAATAACAGTGCCTACTCTTACCTTGGGTTTGCTGATATTAAATATATTTGGCGGAAGCCTTCCAATTTCCTCTTGGCGATGGATCAGATTATGTTCATCATTTTGAAATTGACGAACATTGTTTGGTTTCAAGGTCTATGGACATAGAAATATACAAAGACTGAATATGTACCTCTAAATTGGCGGATGAAATAATAGAGAAAGATTTCCCGACAACGGCGCTGGTACGTAATAGTATATAGCAGATACTACTGGTTCAGAATACCTTTCATTCTTCTTACTCTCTTCAAGAAGCCAAACCCATTTCCCCTTACTCCAGCCACAGATCTCTTTCCAATATGCACTATCAGATCCCCAGACTCTATACATATACTACAGAAAAACGGCTAGTGCGAAATCTGTAAACGAGATGATATCCTCCAGAACAAATGCCCCTTCTTCGTGACCACACCGGTTTACGAAGGTGTCAAAAGAATGCTTCAACTTATTCCACTCAGTTTCTCCCCTTTCACTACCAGGAATACGGTCAAAATTTTCCCGTAGTAAGTTTCTCTCTTGCTCCGAAAGTGATCCTGGCTCGCGAGGTATAACTTTCCCGGTAGGAATGGAGTGACGAATTGGAATAGAGGTAATACTGTGATGAGATGAGCAACTCAATGCTCCATATAGTCCTCGAGTTCTACAAGGGATTAGCAATGGGGTATCGGGATATGACTCGTCAAGATATTCCGCAACGCGATAGGAATCAGAAACTGCACGTCATATAGTAGGATCGTATATGACTGGAAGCATATACAACAGATCTCCATGGGAAGTATAGATGTTGGCAGTGCACTGATACTGAGCATGTCGTGCGATCCAAATCTGATGGACAAACCCGGTCTGGCAGCTGGTCGGATTTCAGGCACGAGGTGTCTTATTATGGAATGTGGTTCGACTACAGAAAATTATACTTATATTTCTGCCTATAGGATGCTCAAATTTGAAATCACGTATGCATGCATTCGAAATCTGTATCATTTTCTGTTATGTGCACTAATACAAGAGTAATCTACAGAACACTACTGAGCATAAGACTACAACTTATTAATTTGAGGCGCGCAGCATTATATTTCTGGTATACTCTACAAAGCTGTTGGAGCAACCCTATATTAGTCATTGCTAGTACAAAAATTAGAGAAACAATTGCATACAGATAAAAGCAACAAAGGGAAAAGAGCAGACATGAGAGAATGTCTTAATGTCTAACGGTGTGTTGATAAGTTGCTGGAAGGAGGCCCAATAGAGAACTTCGAAATTTTGACCAGTCCAGATGAGGGAACAGGAAGCGCGATGTGCGACAAAAATCCAAAGTCGAACGTTTATAAAAGAGCAACTGTACAGTTCTACGGGAATCACCGAACGCTACCAGAGCAATGGAACCGAGCATTTTTCATGTCAAGAGACACAGAGCCGACGTACGTTTGAAGGTATGCTCTGAGGATACATGCTGAGGACGTGTTTGAATATATGCTGGTCGGATTATGATCATATTCGAACCGATCATGTGCTTAACATCAGTTTGGGTTTGCATTTGAGCACAACTGAACCAACATGCAAATAGTGCAAATGAACCTCTGGCCGTATACAACAGGTTCTTTGCAAACCTTCTGTGTTTTGAAATTTCTCAGACGATGCTGCAAGCATGGATGAGTAGAGGATGGCTGGAGTATGTGGAGTACAAGCGTAGTCTATGCTGAACATATAATCGAGCACAAGATGATCAGGTGATAATCGCAGGATCAATCTGGATGACAGAGCCGGGAACCGAGCTGTGTTCAGTCGAGAATTAACATGGTTTGCACTGACACATGCCCCATCACCACTAATTACGAGCTGAGTATGTGCTGCTATCTGTGCTCGAACTCAAATACAGAAATATGAATACAGTGCAGATGAACCTCTGGCCGTGTATTGGTTACCTCCTGTGACGAGTCACACCTCAGTGTCGTTCTCTTCCTACATCCCCGCTGAGGTATGTGCCCCCCCCCCCACTTTCATTGTTATTTTAACTTCTCTCCTTGTTCAGTAGATCAATACCAAGGATCAAATAATCTATGCACCATACAATGAGAAGGAGTAAGTAGCTGCGGTTTCTAGCGCTGATGATTTCAGATGACCGTCATCAAGGGTTATATGCAAGGAATGAAGTTGGTGGATATAGTTCAGCCCGCATGAAGCCCGTATATTGCCGTATATTGATCATCAGAGTCTACCTACTAAAATAATGTGCGCGGTTGTTCTGGTCTTATACTTCGTGAACAATGATTGCCATCGGAGAATTACAGTAGCGTTCTGTAGTGCGTAGGTTTCGGATGACTCATAAATAAAGTAAATAATTTGATGTGGATCTGAATAGAAAATCAAGGCCAGCGCGATAACATAAGCATCGTGAGCACGAACATTGATTCGTATGATGGGGGAAAGTGAGGATCCGAATAGTGGGAAGCTGGATTCGACAAGAACAGAATCACAGTTGGATGCCTACAAGAATGATTGAGGAGTCCAGAATAGGTATTTTGCTGCGTGGTATGGCGTGCGTGAAACTAGTAATTGGACAATCATACCAATTTTCTAAGCACGCAGCAGCTGCACGCTTATAGGGAGAAGGAGGCGGATTCTCAGAAACCGCGCATAAGTACACCTAGATATATCATGTCTTCCGTGGACGTAGCAACAGTTTGCAATGTATTCATGTCATCACGAATCGATCCTTCGATCAGCTTCCATATGGCACCATCTGACAGCGGGCACTTTAATATATGAAAAGCATGTATCGCTTGGAGGGAAGATTGCATTTCCGTGGGGTATTCAGGCTTGAGCAACGACGGAGGAGTACAAGTGTTAAGCCCAGATAGCTCGTGTGAACATCTCAGGGAAGGCTATATCAAGCGCTTTACATGTGAGTGGGATGAGTCTATACTAGAAGAGTGTTGATGGGATTGGCACTATTTTATTAATAGTGGGATTCAGATAGTGGGATGGAGATGCCGTTTAGTGAGTTAGCGTTCTGTTAGTGGGATCATTATGAAAACCTTCTGGTTTATCCCTAACCACTGATAAGCATTGCACAGCTCTGACTCTGTAATTGAATGTGCAATATGCCTTGGAACCAAGCTGTGCTGGATATTGCCGCAATGAGCGCTTATCGTCGCTCTCAATTCCTGGGGCAGCCTGTATGTGCTATAGTGTAAAAACACATATGGAAATACACAAAAAGCATAGTACGGAAACACACCAAAGTGTTAGTTTGGAAATACCATAAGAGAGCACAGTGGTAAAATCCTCACCACTTAAAATCAAGTAATTTGACTGGTGAAATTTTCGCCACTCATGCTTAGGTAACTTACTAGTGAATTTTCACCACTTATGATTACAAATTTTCAAATGGTATTATTTTCACCACTTGTAGTCAAATATCTGAGTGGTGAAATTTTCACCACTCCTAATCAAATATTTTGAGTGGTGAAATTATCACCACTCAGTCTGATAATTATGAATAAAATTTTTCTATTGCAGTGGTTGAACAACAACCTTGCAAAGTTAGATTATCTAATATATCTCTGGTGTACCAACACTTTAACCACTGAACCATACCATCTTGGAAGACTAGTACATAAATATATATAAATGGTGAAGTAATGTGATGAAATGAATGGACTTAGAAAAAAAACATCAGGCTAAATTTGCAAGTGATGAGATTAGTGCCACTCAGGTTTGACCATCTGACTGGTGAGACTATTGCCACTCAGATTGAAACATTTCGAGCAGTGACTTGTTCACCACTTAGACTCAGTCATCCAGTGGTGAGAATTTTACCACCTCATTTAACTAATCTGAATGGTGAGATTTTCACCATTTGCAGGTTAAGTAGCCTGAATGATGTGCATTTTACCATTGGGATGTTGAATATTACATCACTTGACACATAATGATATAAGCTTCAGAAAGACAGTGTAGCTCAGTTGGTACAATACAGAGATAGATTAGTGCATTTATATTGTGCTTATTCTCTGCTGGTTGTATGTTCAATACCAATGGCAAGTAAAGTTTATTTTATTTTGGTATTTACTTCATGTGGTGAGAATCTCACCACTGGGAGTCGATGCTTTGGGTGGTGAAATATACCATTGGAGCTCTTTGCTTTTGAGTGGCAATATTTTCACCTCTGAGCTCCCTTATAGTTTGTTAGTGTAATACCATACTACTGCTTTGGTGTGTTTCTGTATGTGTTATTATGGAATAGCAGATACAGGCTATCCACAATTTCTCTATATTGCTTTTGAATTACATTAAAATTATTGGGTCATTTCTTTCTGTATTTTGCATTGTCACTATATATTTTGTTGTTCTCAGACTAATTTACATTCACAATAGCCACTGAGCTGCAACAGATATGGTTAGGAACATGTTTCATCTTTTCCTAACTCATTCTAGGTACATGGCTTTGTATAAATACAAGCCCAAATGTAAAAAGACAAGACAGAATACCAATGGTTTTGTTCTCACCTCTGAAGGGTCCTCTCTCAACATTTTTTGGTGAGTCTCTGACAACCAATACCTATCTTTTTAACCATCTTTTGACAAAGGACAGTTCAATTTATTCACTCCTCTAGCATCCTATCCTCAAGAATGGAAATTCAAAGTCTCCAAGCTTAGTGTTTCAAAAATACATGGATTTCATGAATTTGTGGGCACTTTTTCTATCATCACTTCAACACTACTGAGTTTTGGCTTCTTTCACTGTAATTTAAGCATTCTTTGAGGCAGTTTTGAAAGCAGACCACAGCCTTTTCCTTCCATTGACAGATCCTGAGGGCTGGGTCTCAATTCAAGCCTAGAAACTCTATGAAAAATGGCAGGAAAATCTAGGGACAGATAACTGTGAGCAACTGAATGATTCAGCCCTCAAGGATGCTAGCCCATCACAGTTAAAGGATTTTTGTAAATTTGTACATCTAGTTTCTTTCCATTCATTTATTTATAGTTTCTGATACTCACCTATTGAACATATGGCTAGATAACAACAGAAGTTTTCCAGAATCATAAATACTTCTCTCTGGAATCACACAATGACTGGATACATCCCATTGCATTTTAAACCTGGCTCACATGGTACAAGAAAATGAACAGAGGATTGAATCAGTCCTCCAAACATTCATCCCAGATCTTGATTTTTTCTGAAGGATCTTTCTTGACCCTGGCATTCTGCAATCAAGATAGTTTTTTTGTTGTGCATATATATTTGAAGACATAAGTTAATCTTTCAAATATTATGTACAGGCCATTGCCCAGAATGTCTGAATTTATGGATCCTCTCAATCATGTGGAAAGAAACCCTGCTTCCTATTCATAGTATGTTTTGCCTATGTCTAAAGGCCTGAATTTATTTTCAAACAACACAGCTTATCTTCAGAACTTATAGAGGATTTCAACCTTCTTCTCTCACCTCCTTGATCTTGTTTGTCTACATTTTCTGGAATATATAGAAGCATAGGCTCTAGTGATCTGATTGTCCTTGATTCTAATGAAGAGTTTGTTCTGCAATAGCATAAACCCATCCAATTGAAGCTATTGGCAGTAAAGAAAGTGGTAGTTGACTTACATCAGTCAAAGGGCTTGGACAATAAAGGTATGTGTTCAATCCAGTCATCCATTTTTTTCATGACTTAAAAATCTAACAGTTGAGCCCCATGCCTTATCTCTGGACATTGAGAGTGTCTCCTCAAGGTGTCAAGTTTTGTTCCAAAAGGTGAATATAGGAACTAGAGGTCATAGGTTACAATAGTGCTACATTGGAGAAAAGTCAGAAGTAACATTGGAAGGATTTCCAACCATAATGCTAAAGATAAGAACTGTTGGCTTCAGCTTATGTGCTGCACCCTTCCAGTTCTTATGGGTTCTAACTTAGTAAATGATCCACACATCAGAAGATAATTACCAGTGTCAGAAGAGTGTCAGAGATAAACAAGATAATTGACAACTAGAATCCAAGTCTAGTGTCAAGGGCAAGATAATACTAGTCAACATAAGTCAACTAGAAAACAAGTCAGAAGAGGGTCAGAGGCCAGAAGTGAATCAGAGAGACTAGGGGTAATCTAAGTCGATATTTGGATTGGAGACTATGGTACAGAAGTGAGCTACTTAAATACAAGTATTGCTAATTGTAATCATAAAAGTGGAAGTAGCAATACTATGGATATGAGGAATAATAAAAGTCCTTGACACATAATAAAAGTAGTGGAAACAAGAGCAGAAGCATACTTAGAAACAGTAATTGTATCTTGAGTATCAAATAATAAAAACAATAGTTCAGAGATTAGCAAGGAATGGAAATGGTTGGAAGATGTTGGAAGCATAGCAGGAAATTGTATCATAGAGTTGGAAAGTGTCAGAAGATGTCAGGAAGGATCACAGATGTAACACAAGGTCTGTTCCAACATCATCAAATTTTGTGCAAAGAATTAGCACACAGAAGGGGAAAGCAAGATCAGAAGATAATATACAAATCATTACAAAGCTGCAAGCCAGTCAGCTTGAAACCATGACAAGTGTACATTCAACCTGGACAGTTCCACATGATAATTTGACTGTCTTACTTGATATTTCTGATCTTGATGAACTTCCCAAAAAATTGAACAGAGATGAGTACTCTATGGATGGATTCATTCATGCTGAGGTAAGTCTTCTTTGACTACAATGACATGGTTTTAACCTCATATTTTTGACTAGGATTGAGATTCATGGGGTGAGTCTACATCTTCAAATGACTGCCAGGTCATGTACATTTATTTTGCATAATTTCTTTCTTCAGTTAGATTGCTAAATTTCTCTCTTTCAGTAGCCACAGATCTTAGCTCAGAAACTTTTATAGGATGCTCATTTTTCATTCACAGAATATTGTGAACATTATATTTAAAAACCTTTATTGCTTCTTTCTAATACATGAATTGTTCTGAATCTGAAAATGCAGCCTCTCAGCTTGAAGAAGATGTGAGTGGCAGTCAGCTTCCAAGATGTGATGAATTGGAGCCCAGGATACCATCACAGCTGAAACCTCATAACATACAGACAGGTCATAAAGAAAGAAGGCATCTGAAGTTAATGAAGATTATATCCTTCCTAAAAGAGCTTGAAAGATGCCCAAGAAGAGTTCATGAGCATTAGAATCAGCATAGGTATGTAATCAAATTCAATTCAGTATGCTACATAATTGTAACTTACTATGACTTTATATTTTTAGCTTTTTATCAATATTATTTCACTTATTTTATTATTTTTGTTCTCTTAATAGTCTGGATAAGCTTTCAGTGTTATGTTAACTTATATAGTGGTTTGAAGAATGCAATCCTACTAAAATGATTCATTATCCCACTTTCTAAGATAACATCCCACTATCCAAGACTCTAATCCCACATTCATAAGATCTGTGCTCAATCCCATTCCCACTCTTCTGGTCATTCCCTGAGTGGGATGTCATTATTGTAGAGAGAAGGCAGAGGGCAGAGGAAGATAGAGGGCAGCTGGAGATAAAGAGACAAAGTCTGAAAACTATGACAATGCAAACTCACTCTGATTGTCTTTGTGTCCAATTTACAAGCTCAGGGTGTTGGTATATTTGGTTGCATACCACTATATGACATAGCAAGGGATGCACAAGGGCAGGACAAACAATGGAGGAGGGTGGAGATGAACAGGTGAGGGAGACAGAATTGAGAAGGAAGCTTGATGGGGCAGCACAGCCACTGAAATGAATGGACTGTTGAGTGTGCACAATGAGATTGGGGCAGGATATCATCAGGAAAACAAGGAAAAATGGGTCTAGGTTTATATAGACAACACCATAAGTACTTTTATTGCACATCAATATTTAATGCAATATCTAGCACAGTAGTATTTGAAAAATTTGGAAGGAGGGTCAGTATTTTAAAAAAGCTTGGAGGTCAAAGATTTTGATTTTATGACAATTACAATCAGTTTTGCAATAGTTGCAAAGCATTATAATGCCATATCAAATTCCCCTCCACACCAGAAAAATATGTCTTTTTTAATGGTAGCAGATATTAGTAGGCTCATGCACACACTTTTTTAAAATTTATATTACAATACTATCACTTTCACTTTAAATTAACAATCAATGGCATTATGTTTCTTAATTATTGACTCAAGTTGCAATATTCTCTCAAATGATTTAGTTACTCACAACTCACACTATAACCAGGATAGGGAGTACAAGTGCACAAACCAACTTCTGCATTTTGCTCAGCCCATGGATAAATAGTCACACTGTTATCTGGTATTTCTTGTGAGTCTTTTGAATACTGAACAAGCATGAAATGATCTTGAGGTAAAATCCCATTATAGTGAAGAATTATGACAATGGATTGTGTTTACAAAAAGTAGTAAGGTGCACAATTCAGATAAAACTAAGGTATTGCTCTATCTAAGTCTTGAAATAATGTCAAGTTTCGTTCCAGAAGAGAATAAAGGAACTAGAGGTTGTAGGTTATGATAGCACTACATCAGAGAAATGTCAGAAGTAACATCAGAAGGATTTCTGACTGTAACACTAAAGGTAAGAACTGTTAGCTTCAGCTTATGTGCTGCACCCTTCCAGTTCTTGTGGGTTCTAACTTAGTAAATGATTCAAACATCAGAAGATAATTACCAGTGTCAGAAGAGTGTTGGAGATGAACAAGATATTGATAACTAGAATCCAAGTCTAGTGTCAAGGGCAAGATGAGACTAGTCAACATAAGTCAACTAGAAAACAAGTCAGAAGAGGGTTAGAAGGTCAGAAGTGAATCAGAGAAACTAGGGGTAATCTTAGTTGATATTTGGATTGGAGACTATGGTACAGAAGTGAGCTACTTAAATACAAGTATTGCTAATTGTAATAGTAAAAGCAGAAGTAGCAATACTATGGATATGAGGAATAATAAAAGTCCTTGACACATAATAAAAGTAGCAGAAACAAGAGCAGAAGTGTAACTGAGCAGAAGCATACTTGGAAATGGTAATTGTATCTTGAGTATCAAATAATAAAAACAATAGTTCAGAGATTAGCAAGGAATGAAACAGATAGAAGATGTCAGAAGCATAGCAGGAAATTGTATCATAGAGTCAGAAAGTGTTGGAAGATGTCAGGTAGGATTGCAGATGTAACAGTATTCCTCTCTTAAGCCCAAGCCCTTGAGGGATTAATTGGAAGTGTTTGGCTTTGCTTTGATGGAAAAATTTTCTGGCACATAAAAGGCTGGCAGTGGTAGGTTAATGATCAAAATAAATTTTAACACCCCACTTCCCATGCCTTTTTACCCCAAAACAAACCATCATGCCTGCTTCCACTTCCTAGGCCCCTTTATCAATTGAGGCATGACAAGCAGAAAACAAGTGCAAGAAGTGCAAGGTGGAGGAGGAGACTCATTGCCCGGAAGAAGAAGAGGAGTGTGAGATGCAATGTCTGGTGCAAGAGGTGTGGATGAAGGAATCACAGCAGGTGGCAGAAGAGGTGGAGAGGGCAGCAAAGAAGGCTGCTGAAGCTAATGCAAAGGCAAAGGGAAAGGGCAAGGCAGGAAGTTTGAGCAAGGTGGTGGTGCTGGCAGAAGCTAGCAGAAACAAAAGTGTGCTGTGGTTGGCAGCACACAAATGCTGGCAGTGTGCTGCTAAAGACTTGGAGTGCAAGGAGGAGCCATAAGTTTTTCTTTTGATTTCAATTATCTTGCTAATGATTTCTTAGTGGGAAGAAACCATGTTGCACCTGCAAGATGGCAAAAAAACCTTGCAGAGAGGTCAGGGCAAAACCATTATGGAGAGTCAGTGGAAAGAAACATGCATGTGACAAGAGTGAGGAGGCAGAAGAGATGGAGGCAGCAGTAGAGGAGTCAAAGGTTGAGGTGTCTGTGCAGAAAAAGGTGCAGAAGGTGGTAGGTTGGGAGACAGTCGGAAATTGTGTGGTGATTGCCCTCAAGCAGCTGGTGGATGAGGTCACCTTGTTGAAGAGGGGGATAGCAGAGGAGGGGCAGAAGACCCACCTGGTCCTGGATAAACTGGTGGAGAAACCAGACCAGGGGTATGTGGATGTTTTGGTGGAGGTGGAAGCAATTGCCACCAGTATCGAGCTGACATAGTGGCAACACCTGCTGCTGTGGGAGGGGTTGAAGGCATCAAGGAAACAGTTGGAGAGAGAGTTGGAAAAGAGGAGGGCACAATGGATGGAATATGGGTTGTCAGAAGGGAATTCTGACAGTGCAGTGGAGATGGGGTAGGAGGAGCAGGGGTCGAAGTTGTATGCAAGCATGGGTGTACTGTTGGAAGGCAGAAAAGAAGCAGAGGGGAGGTCAGAGACAGAGAAGGGAGTAGAAGAGGTGGTGGAGAAAGAAGTGGAAATGTTGGAAGACATAGAGATGGAGGTGGAAGGATCAGCAGCAGGACCTGCAGAAGAATTGCAGACTCTGCAGTAGATAGGAAAATGGAGACAGTGTATATAGTAATGTTTGTAATCTTTTTGGTCTTTCTTGTTTATAATAAAATCCTTGGATCTTGGTAACTAATTGGTGCAAGAAAAATGTTGGAAATAAGCAGAAGAATGCCAGAGATGTCAAAAAAGTCGGAAAATAGCGGAGAATAGCAACAGAAAAGTTGGAGAATCAGAAAGATGACTATAAAGTTGTAAGGGGTCCAGGTTTGCTTGGATATGCAGTGTGGAAGTCAGAAACAAGTTCTGCTGCATGGTCCAGTTTATTGGCAGAAAGCCAAGTGCATTCTTTGTTGGTGCCTTTGTAGCCTAGCCAATGTATTTTGTATTGAAGTTTGCAAATACAGCATTGGTTGATCTTGGAGTCAACAATTTTGCAGATTTTGTATTCTGGTTCTCCATCAGTATGGACTGGTGGAGGCAGAGGTTCAATACAATTTGGAATAGTGTTGGGCATGGCTGGTTCTAGCATAGAGACATGGAAAACTGGATGGACAGCACACATAGCATATGGGAGTCATAAAGTGAATGAATAGGTACCTGCTTCCACTATGATCTCATAAGAGCCCAGATATTTTTCTGATAGTTTCTCTGAAGGTCAAGTAGTGCAGAATAATTGTGCTTTAACAAATACTTGTTGACCTATACAGAAAGTGGGCAGGAGTTGTCAGTGTGCATTGGCAGAACTTTGATAGCAGAGTTGAGCTTCTGCTATTGCAGTTTTAAGTGTAGAGTGCAGTTGGTCGAGATTGACTACAAATTCACAGGTGCAGGCAGAAGCAAGGTCACATTCAGGATGAATGGTAATATTAGGGTGGTAACCCTTGTTGGCAAAGAAAGGTGAAATTCCAGTTGTGGCAGAAGGTGCATTGTTATAGGCAAATTCTACAAGCAGAAGAAGTTCCAACCAGTTGTCTTGCTGGTAGTTACAGTATACTTGAATGTATTGTTTGAGCATCTGATTAGTTTGTTCTGTCTATCCATCACCTTCTGGATGGTAACCAGAAGTGAGGTGTAGGTGCATGTCTAGAGCCTTACTGAGAGAGCAGAAGAAATGGGAGGCAAATTTGGAACCTCTGTTGGAAGTAACATGCCTGGTACACCATGCTTAGAAAACACATGCATAACAAAGAGCTGCACTAAATTGGCAGAAGTGACTGTCATGTGTCATAATGAAAATACTTTGTTTAGATAGTCAGTTGACAACTACTAATATAGTGTTGTAACTGCTGGATGGCAGAAGCTTCTTAATGAAGTCCATAGAGATTGAATTCCATGGGTGTTCAGGTATTGGAAGTTGTTTGAGCAATCCATAAGGTTTGTGATGTTGGGGTTTAGAATGCATACAAGTAACACAAGATTTACAATAGTCTTTGACAAAAGTGTGAGGACCTGGCCAGGTGTATTCCCTTCAGATGAGTTCAAGGGTTTTGTTCTGACCAAGGTGACCAGAACAAATGTGGTCATGCTTATACTGAAGGATTCAAAGGCAGAGATTGTCAGAAGCAGGAACATAGATTCTGTCATTGAGGCACAAGAAACCATCAGTGGAAAGTGACCAACAGCTTTCAGGTGCTGTGATGTGTGCAGCAGAAACAGGGTTGGAAGGAAGAGCAGAAATGATATCATTATGAAGTTGCTCTACATCCATTACTATAGATGTGCAGAGAGTTGGACCTATGAAATAAGTGGTGTGGAGAGAAGCAGAAAGTTGTTCTTGCATAAACACTGGGCAGAAATTGTGCAGGTTCACTTTAGCATAGTCATTATTCTCCCCTTTAGGGTAGATGTCCCATTGTCTAGTTAAAGAGTCTGGCTTGGTTCCAAGGGGTCCAGGGTGGAAATGAATGACCATGTTGAACTGCAAAAGGTATTCTGACTATCTGGCTTGTCAGTGTGTAAGAATCTTAGTAGTGGAAAAATATTCCAGATTCTTGTGGTCAGTAATAACACCTGTCAGAAGCAGAGCTCCCTCAAGATAATGTTGCCAGATGCAGAAGGCTTCAAAAATTGCTAGAAGTACCTTATTGTGAGTGTCATAATTCAGTTCAGAAATAGTGAAAGTGCAAGAGTGAAAGCAACTGGATGAATTTCATTGTTGGAAGTGATGATAGAAAGAATAGCTCCCAATGCATAGTTGGAAGCATCGGTTTCTACAATGATCTGTGCATCAGGTATCCAGTGAGTAAGAATTGGAGCAGAAACAAAAGCTTCTTTGAGTCTGTTGAAGGCATCACAACAATCTTGATTAAAGTCCCAGCAGACACTTTTCTGTGTGAGTCAGGTGAGTGGTACAGTGATGTTGGAATAGTTTTGGATGAATTGTCAGTAGAAATTAGCAAATCCTAAGAAGGATTGAATATCCTTAACTTTTTGTAGTTCAGGCCAATCCTAAATAATCTTGACTTTGTCTTCTGACATTGTCAGACCTTTTGGAGAGAGGATGTAGCCTAGATATTCCACACAGGTGGAATCAAATTCGTATTTTTCATCACAAACAAAAAGTCTATGCTGGTGGAGCTGGCAGAAAACTTCCCTTACATGTTTCTGATGCTGGGCAGTATTGTCAGAATATATGAGGATGTTGTCAAGATAGACAGTAACACAAACATCTAATAGATCTTGGAAAATGTCATTCATGAAATGCTGGAAAGGTGCAGGTGCATCAGTGAGTCCAAATGGCATAACTAACAATTTAAAACTGCCATAACATGTGCAGAAAGCAGTTTTCCACTCATCACCTTCTGCTATGCACACAAGATGATAAGTGTGTCAGAGATCTAGTTTAGTATAGATGTGTGCTTTCCAAGGACTGTCAAGTAGGTTGGAGATGAGTGGTAGCAGATATTGGTCTTTCTTGGTGATTTGGTTGAGGCCATGAAAATCTACACAGAGGTGGAGGGGTCCATCCTTCTTCTGCATGAAAAGCACAGGGGCACTGTGCAGAGAGTGGGAGGGACAAATAAACCCAATAGAAAGGTGTTCATCAATGAACTTGTGAAGCAACTTTAATTCTGATTGCAAAAGAGAATAGACTGTGCCTAGCAGTGGTGTGGTGCCATCCTCAAGGTTAATCTTCAAGTTGTATGGGCAGTGTGGAGCAAGTGTATCAGCAAATGTCTTGCTGAATACATCAGCAAACTCATGATATTCCTTTGGGACCTTAGAAAGGTCAACTGGAGCTTCAGTAGTGGAAGCAGAGAGTCCTGAAACTGTAGGGGTGGAAAGCTGTAGGTGGAAAGTTTGTGATCTAAACAAATTACTAGCATGAATAAAAGCAGCAGCATTAATGAAAGAAATTGGCAGAGACTGCAGAGCAGTGTTAGAAACTGGTGTAGTTGGTTGCTGAGTGGCAGAAGCCATTCAAGCAGATGTCAACAAAGACAGGGCAATCTTGTGCAAAGAAGAACAGAAAGTAAAACTACTCAATTCCCAGTCAATCAATCAGTGATGTGCCAGTTGACAACTGTAGTTGATGGTCTAGTCTCTGACTCACACCAACTAAATGACATAGTCTTGACTATAAACCAAAAAAAGAAACATTATGTAAGATAGTCATGGACTAAATAGCACATGGTACAGTCCTATCACTGGCTGTGCCATGCCATCGATTAGATAGTCCCTTGGGTGCTTTGATGTTCACTTTCAATGCTGGATACTTTTCCTCTGTTCAACATGTTCCATACTCAACTTAACATGCTTGATCTGCATTTTCTCCCATTGCTCCATGAAAAATATCTTGTATCTAGTACTTTTATAGCTCCTATAATATACCTTCCAGATTTTGTCCCAAGATGATCCTAAGAAGCTTGCATGTCCAAGAAATCTCTGTGGATTATGGTTAAAAAGGTGAGCTGGGACACAGTCACTGCATAAAATCTATTCTATTCTACATGGTGCAAGGCTGGTGGTGCAGTCACTTCACAGATCATCCTCTGTATGACAAGCATACAAAAGCTAACTGCCCTGTGGAGGTATGGGCAAATTCAGCACAAGATAAAATCTGGGTCTATTGCACATTATGTCTCAATCACAATATTGGACACATTATGAATGAAGAAGAGATTCGGGTATGTGTTGGAACACTTGCTGTGCCATGAGAACAACATGAAATCATGATATCTTGTATGTTGTCTTTCAGAATCTTTCTGTCAGGGTAAAATTAATATTTGAGTAATTTATTTTTTAGTATTCAATGTCCCAGCAAATGTAGCCCATTTGTGGTCTGAGGCTTGCCCTGAAACACTCATCAATCATCTTCGAGAGTGTAAATTCCAACCAGAAGCAGTGCACAGGCAAGCTCATTCAGAGAGATCTGAGGAGACACCTAGATCCCGCTGAACATATCATCGTGATGCAACAATTCTCCCACCTCAGCCTCCCTACTTTCAAGCATCAACTGCACCTGAGCCCCTCCATGTGGAAGTGCAATGGGACTCACAGATATTCTCTAATCCTATGCATGAATATTCCTCACATTTGGAAATTGGTGCAAATCAGCATGCATCTACATCCTACATGCCACCAACATCTACCATTCCATTTCACACCAATCCTGCTGGAATGGACATCGATTTTTACCCTCGACCACCATCTGCAGCATCAGTAGCATCCAGTTCTGGGTCTTTTTACTCATCAGATTTGGTGGGACCCTCTATCTCTCAAAGAGGATCTCCAGTTTCATTCCATGGGAGCAAGTACTTAGGCCAGAAACAGAGCCATGTATCGAGCACAAGCACTCATACATCTATTTGTGGCATTGTTCAACCCAATGCTCCTTCTTGGAGTGATGAACGACAAAAGTTGTTTGATGAACAGATTGTTCGGCTGACAGCAACTGCAGGCTTTTCATTAACATGGACAGAGAATCCAGAATGGATATCATTCTGTGAGGAATTTATACCCCAAGCTCGAAACCCATCTCGTAAAGTACTCACTCAACAGCTACTCCCTTCAATGCTAAAAAAAAACTGGTATGAAATTCAGCAAGCTAATGGTAGCAATGCTACAGTGCAGTGTGATGGTTCAACTGGCGAAAATTCGCATCATTTTGTAGCTTTCATGATTACAGCAAATGGGAAGGTATGTATATAAATATATAATAATTCTATCATTTACTGCTGATTGATTCCAAAGCTTTATACTGTTGAAGTGAAAGATACTACAATGGAGAGAAAAACCGCAGAGAATCTCCTTGCCATGATGGAACAAGTAGTCAATAAATTAGAAACAGAATGGGGTGTCAAGGTGATAGCGTTCACTACAGATGCTTCTGGGGAGTCAAGAAAAGCATGCCACCTTCTTCGAAGCAAGTATCCTCATCTGGTGGTTCCAGACTGCTATGCCCTCCAAGTGTGTGAATTTTCTAAATTACAGATTTAATTAATTATAAATGATTTTTGCCATAACAGATTAATCTGGTGGTCAGCGACTACTTCAAAGTCAATGGTGTAACTTTTCTTCTATATGCTGGTTGTGCAAATGAGTTGATCAGCTGGCTATGCTCCAAGACTGCAGTGCTTGGTTTGATAGGAGAGGCCCTTAAAAAACAGGGAAAGCAACCACTCTCAATCATCTGACCTGTTCCTACCCGATGGACTGCATTCTACCTTGCATATCATTGTCTTTAGGATGTATGCCCTGTGCTTGAATTTATTATGTCTGAAGATGCCCTTCGACCTCCTCAAGAGCATCAGTTTATTCCACAAGAAGCTTGAGCTAGATGAAAAGCTGAGGAGATGATTGAAATAATGAAAGATCCTCTGTTCTGGAATTCAATAACTCAGTATAGTACCTTTTCTTCTTTAATAAACCATTACTTATGCTGTTTGGTAGTATTAAGCATCATCTTGCACCTCTGGCAATTGCAGCTAATGTTACACAATTAACATTCTGCCTTCTTGATGAAGTTCTTCTAACTTTTGGATCATTAGTTATGGAATATTCTTCCATGTCTGATCCAGAAGATAGGGATGTATGCAAGGCTGTGATTGCTAGTATTGAAAAGCAGTGGTCAAAGTCAGATCAAGATGTCTTCATCACTGCAGTTATGCTCAATCCCTTTTTAAAACTGCAACCCTTTCAGAAAACCATGATCATCACTATGGGATCGATACATGCCTTATTTTCATGGTTATGGGAGAGATTTTTCAAGGAAGAAGCACCAACAGATCTTTATGACCAAATTAAAGATTACTTTGACAACAAAGGTGATTTCTGTTTTCTGTCAAATGTCTGCCATGGAATTCGGTCACAGGCTGAGAAAAAGGCATGATTATTATTTTATTTTATTGCTTTTCATGTCCTAAAATAATTTTTTTTGAACAGAATGAGAGCCCTAACCCAATTCAGGCTTTATATGATATTGGTGTTTATGGAGTGCCACCAACAGGATTATGATGGCTTGGATTGCATGTGCTCTCTATCTGTCCTAATTCTGCATCTTGTGAGCAATTATTCAGCACCTTTGGTCTGATTCTAACAATGTTGCGGACTCACCTTGGCATGCAAAATTTACTTGACCTAGCAGAATTAAAAATGCACTTATGTGACGAGCATCTTCGAAATAATAGAAAACCACACATCAAGAAGCATGCTTTTGGTATTCTTCTGGAGTCAGGCCAGAGTAACTCTGCACCATCCATTCCAGAACCATCTTCAGCATCACCTTCTGCCACTGCTTCCACTTTGTTGCCATCATTGAATGCAGCCAACGAGACGCTTACACAGTCTGGCTCTGGCCAAATAAACTCAAGCACACAATCACTGGAGGCACTCACATCAAGCCTCATGAACATGACAAATTCCAATGAAGATCCTCCAATTCCTGTCCTACCTTTAGACGAGAATATTTCAATTACTATTGCAGATCTTTTTGATTTTGGTGCAGCTTTGTGGATTGCACTTCAGAGAAAAAGTGCAATTGGGAGTTTGGAAGCAGAGATGGAATTTTATGACTTAGTGGATCTTGATGCACCAGCTGAGCCTGACCTCGAGCCAGATTTGGACAATGCTATTGCTAGCCTGTTTACTGACTAACAGTTTTATGGTCTAAATATTTGCTTTATAGCTGTCATATCTTGTAAATTTAGCCATTCTGATATTGATTTGAAATTTAGTAGTTCTGACATTGATTTGAGATTCAGAGTAATGATATTCACTCAATGAGGCTGTAGTTTGGATTTGAAGTTGTATAAATGTATATTAGCATGCAACACATCGTTATCTGTTGCACTCTCTGTTCTTCAACCAAAAGAATTGGCTACCCCTCTCACTTCTGAGATATTTCACTACAATAGATGCCATAGCAATGATATCGAGGATGCTACCGAGCTAATTGCATGGATGACAATGAAGCCATTGTTACTTGCAAAAATTAGTGAAACCTGCAGTAAAGCTCCCATCCAGGCTAGTTTGACTCATTGGAATTCCAACTACATGGCATATAAACATCTATTAGAGTTAAAAGGCACTCTCCAGTGCATTTTCATTGATGGGGAGTGGCTGCAAGATCCTGATTTCAATGTCATCATGTTTGGGGATGCAGTGATGGCAAATACAAAAGCATATCATATGCTGGCATTAATCAAAAATAACAACTTTTGGTCTGGATTAATTCAGTGTGTTTGTCCCATTTCCTCCTTCTGTTTATTGTTTCAAACAAATTCTTGTGAACACATCTTCTCATTAGTATGTTGTACACTTTGCAAGATAATTTTGCACATGACCTTGTTTGATAGTTCATAGTTTGTCATGATGCATTTTTTCAACTGTTTTTACAGTGTGAGATTCATGAAATCATTGATATGGTACTCTATAAACATCCTTACAGAATCATTCATAATAAAATGCTCTGCAATCTGTCCGACTCTCAGCTATGTGTCAAGTGATGTCATTGTAAACTAAATTTAGGATAGCCAAAGTGCGTTAGTCAGTCATCCAACTATGTATGACTAAGGAGACTTGGTGCCAACCTTTTCCAACTATGTTGCTGACTGGCACATCACTGCAATCAATGGATTGTAACAGGAGAGCCAATTATATCCAAGAACTAGAGAGCACGAAGAATTGAGCAGGGTAACATAACAAGATAAAGTCATGCATTCACCAATTGGAAAATGGACAGGAAGATCAACTACCTTGGTAAGGTAAGTGTTTGAGGAGCCATCAAAGAGTTTCAGTTCAATCAGAGGAATAGTGGTAGTAGTGAGTCCATGTAGATGTGCAAATGAGGTATCAATGAAACAATGGATTGAGCCAGAGTCCACAAGTGTCAGAAAAGGGGTGGTAGAGTCAGAAATGAGTGGAGAAACAAGGCAGACACATAAAGATTGAGAGCTGGAAAGAGCAGACATGTTGAGTCTGAACTCTATATTTGCACAGTTGAGTTCAATGCAGTCCTCAGCTTGTGTGGAGACCTGAGGATTTTTCTGAGCTCTTAGAGCCAGAAGAAGAGCCATCCTTACTCTTGTCAGAAGCAGTTGCTGCACAGGCCTTAGCCTTAGTGGCAGAAGCAGCTGCTTTGTTATAATCCTTAGCCATGTGTCCAGAACTTCCACAGAACATGCAGAGATTATTATCAAAATAGTGTTGGTGCTCCTGAGAGGTCAACTTTCTGTCTTTACTGAGCTTGTCAGAAAGGTCTGGCTTTTTCAGCATGGATTTAGAAGAAGTCATGTTTGAGGAGTTGTTATTAGAATTCTTATTGCTGTTGTTGTTATTTGAAGTGTTCAAGAATTTTGAAGTATTGGCCTGCTGGTTTTTGTCATTACTGGAAGATTTCTTACCCTTGTTGGAAGACTTATCTGACTTGGCAGAAGCATTTTCAGTGCAGGATTTCTCATGCTGGCACTCCCAGTAGTGAGCATCAATAGTCTGAGCAGCAAATTTCATGTCAATGAGCAACTTAGGTTTTCTGGTCTGAGACATAATATCCTTAATGCAGTCAGGTAGGCCCTTATAATAGCAGTATCAGAGAGCCACAGCATCCCAAGAAGTTTTAATAGCAAGGTGATTGAATTCGATGTTGTATTTCACAATGCACTGGTTATCATGCATGCAGAGATTGTCAAGTTCTTCTTCTGCATTTCCTGCTGGATTAATAGTGCCAAAATTGTGTTTGCTCTCTGTGATGAAATATGACCAGCTGTTGGTAAGATCATCCTGGGCTTAAACCAATTGAGAGCTGTCCCTTGAAGATAGGATAAGGCAAAGTTGATCTTAGCAGAATCATCAGAATAATAGTGTCAGTTATTGCAGAAGTAAATCGTGCACTGTAGAAGGAAAGGGGATAGCTTCTTGGGGTCAGAACCATCATAAGTGTCAGGTTCCTTAGCTTTGAGCTTGTCAGATTTAGTGGTATCCTTCCAATGAATAGACCTAGAAAGTTGTTCTAGCACTTGAACCAGATTTGGGTCCTGGTTGGGTGCCTCATTGGAAGAGGGATCATCATTCCCACCAGTATAGTCAGGATCATCAGGATCATCAGGGTTGCTGCCTGGACCTCCCTAATTGTTGTCATTGCTGTCAGTAGGAATTCCATTGTCACTTGGCAGAGGATTATTTCTGCCATTACCAGAGGGTAATGTTTGGCTAGCCTGGGTGGAAGGCGCACATGAAGTAGTGTGTCCTTTACCTTTATCATTAGACCCAGAGGCTGTTGGAGGCAAAGCAAGGGTAGCATGAGTGGCAGAGACAGAGCAAGTTTTGGGACAGGTAGCAGAATTCATATTTCTATGAGACTGAGTGTGTGCCACAGTAGTTCGAGGAGTTGCGACAGTAGTTGTGTGAACCATGAATGAGAACTCAGAAGTTTGGAATCCAAATATACTGTCAAGTTTCATTCCAGAAGAGAATAAAGGAACTAGAGGTCATAGGTTACAATAGCACTACATCAGAGAAATGTCAGAAGTAATGTCAGAAGGATTTCCAATCATAATGCTAAAGGTAAGAACTGTTGGCTTCAACTTATGTGCTGTGCCCTTCCAGTTCTTGTGGGTTCTAACTTAGTAAATGATTCAAACATCAGAAGATAATTACCAGTGTCAGAAGAGTGTCAGAGATGAACAAGATACTGATAACTAGAATCCAAGTCTAGTGTTGAGGGCAAGATGAGACTAGTCTGCATAAGTTAACTAGAAAACAAGTTGGAAGAGGGTTGGAAGGTCAGAAGTGAATCAGAGAGACTAGGGGTAATCTTAGTTGATATTTGGATTAGAGACTATGGTACAGAAGTGAGCTACTTAAATATGAGTATTGCTAATTGTAATAGTAAAAGTGGAAGTAGCAATACTATGGATACAAGGAATAATAGAAGTCTTTGACACATAATAAAAGTAGCAGAAACAAGAGCAGAAATGTAACTGAGCAGAAGCATACTTGGAAACAGTAATTGTATCTTGAGTATCAAATAATAATAAAAATAGTTCAGAGATTAGCAAGGAATGGAAAAAGATGGAAGATGTCAGAAGCATAGCAGGAAATCATATCATAGAGTTGGAAAGTGTTGGAAGATGTCAGGTAGGATCGTGGATTTAACAAATAAAGGCCATATAGATATTTTTGGTAGCAGCTTTGCATGCTTTTAGCTGGGTTTCAACTATCTCTGGAAATACCTTTGACATTAAATTTTTTTTGTGAGGAAGGCAGTGATAAGATGGTAAGTGCTCCCCAATGAGCCTGGGATGTCCAACAATGAGCAAGGACTGCTGTGGATAGAGGTGAAACACTACTTAGCACAGTTTTCAAAATGGGACATTATGCACAACTAAGTATGCTGGGTGTCCCTGGGTATAAGTAATAGCAGATGGACATAGAAGCATTGACATTTTGCAAACTTTAGACATTTCCAGCTATAGTTGGCCAAAATGATAACATTTTACAATTTCTTTTGTTAATTATAAGTGGCAAAAAAATAATGATATTTAAAGATGCATCTACAGTGGCAAGCACTTGGTATGCATATAGCTCAATTTCAGACTTATTCTGTGAAACTGAGCTCATTTCTCAAGAGCTGGCATAGCATTTATTTATTTATTTTAAATCCTATTAGCAGAGAAGATGTCCTGATCTAAGGCTATGAATATTAAATCAGGATACAGTGTGAATGATGTACTGTAATAAATTGAAATAAAACATTCAATTTATCTGGAAAAATGCACAAGAAAGGTAAGTATGGCTCTCTATAAAAAGTGTCTAGTAGCAATTTCAGATATCCTATTCATTAGTACTCTGTCTGTTTTATTGTATATGAAAGGTGCCTTGATGCTGGATGGAATACAAGTTTAAAACTTCCAGATGAATTTGATGCCTGCTAAATATAGCTGGCATCAGCTCCACATGTCTATTGAATGACAGAACTCACACTAGTGTGGCTAATTTCTTGTAGATATGCTTGACCATGGACATAGGTGCTGATTCTAAAAGAAGGGATTTCCACCACTGACCATCTGTGAAATTACCATGAAGCAGATTGGACTGTGAACACATCTGTCATGACACAAAAATGGCAGCCAACTCTTTAGCCTCAGCATCAACACTCACAATGATCTACAGTTTAACCTATGCACTCTCTACATTGATCCCCTTCTGCTGGCAATGGTAATTTGTACTCTGACCAAGAAAGCCTGCATTTATCACATGTGAAAGCAAGAGGGTAATAAATCCAAAGAAATTGCCAACACCCTCCACATCCATCATACCACTGTGTTGTGCAACTTCTACATACTTGACAAGCATGGTCCCAACCCTAACTTCTATGCCTTGTCCAACATTTGTGGCAGTACACAGGTCATTACTCTGCATACAGAGTGTTGAGGGTGTTGCTTAATCCAAACTGGGAAGTACCACAATGCAACCAATGTGCAACACCACATATTCCCCCACCTTCATGCAACCACTGACAATGCTATGCTTTATAGGAATGGTCTAAATGGTCAGATATGCAGGAGGAAGCCTTGGCTTTCAGAGCAACACATTCCTGGCTGCTTTCTCTGGGCTCAGAGTTTTCATATGCAGCCAGAATTTTTCTGGTACAAATTCTGGTATAGCAATGAGCTAAAGTATGATCTTTTTGGGTCAGATGGGAGAACCTACTGCAGGAGACATGTGGGGGAAGAATTGCTGGATGTCATGAATTTGCATTTTCTTTTTGGTGACTATCATTATCTTATCCTTGAATCTTATCACAGATATATCTAATCTTGGAATGACACATGGACACTGCATGAATATCATGAGGCAACTGCACCCATGAGGACAACACAAGGCCTTCTTCTCTTTATGATTGATCTACTTACATGCACAATACACATGTAGTGCAGCACATTACTTACATGCATAGTACATGTGTTAGGTAGTATTTAGGAACATCATTTGTACTCAGAACCCTGATCTTGAGCTAGTCTTCTCATCACTAGCAATACAGTGCTCATTCCTACTCCCTTATCTCTTTCTTCCCTGAGTGATTTAATGACCTCAACACTGTGCTATTGTCACAACTGTAAATTTTCCCAACATCTTCTGACACCTTCCAACACTGTATTATGATTCCTCACTATGTTTCCAACATTTTCTGCCCATTTCCATTCATCATTAATCTCTGAACTATTTTTATTATTATTTGATGCTCACAATAAAATTACCATTTCTAAGTACATTTTTGCTCAGTTATGCTTCTACCCTCATTTCTGCTACTTTTATTATGTGTCAAGAACTTTTATTGTTCCTCATATCCATAGTATTGCTACTTCTGCTTTTATTACTACAATTAGCAATAGTCATATTTAAGTAGCTCTGTTCTGTACTATAGTCTCCAATCTGAATATCAACTAAGATCACCTCTAGTCTCCCAACTAAGTTACAACTAGTCTTTCTGATTCACTTCTGACCTTCTGACTCCCTTCTGACTTCCCTTCTAGTTGACTAACATTGACTATTCCCTTCTAGTTGACTAACATTGACTAGTCTTATCTCACCCTTGACACTAGACTTGACTCTAGCTGTCATTACCCTTGGTTGTCTCCAACAGCCTTCCAACATCACAACACTTTCTTCTGATGTGTGGACCATGTACAAGTTAGAACACATGAGAACTGGAAGGGCACAGCACATAAGCTAAATCCAACAGTTCTTACCCTTTAGTGTTACAGTCAGAAATCCTTCTGACAATTACTTCTGACATTTTCCAATGTAGTGCTATCATAACCTATGTCCTCTAGTTCCTAAACTACCATTGAGAACAAGATCTGACAGTATATTTAGATTCCAACTTCCAACTTCTCATCTATGGTTCACAACTACTATCACAACCCCTCATACTACTACCACACATGCTCAGTCTCATTGAAATATGGCTTCTGCAACCTATCCCAAAACTTGCTCTGTCTCTGCAACTTGTGCTACTCTCTCTTTGCTTCCAAAAGCCTCTGGGTCTACCAACAAAGGCAAAGAACATGCTACTTCTTGTGTGCCTTCTGTCCAGCCAAGTCAGACCTCATGCTCTGGTAAAGGCAGAAATGACCCTCTGCCAGGTGATGATGAAATTCCTATTGACAATGACAATGACAACCAGAGAGGCCCAGGTGGCAACCCTAATGACCCTCATGATCCTGATGTTGGTGGCAGAGATGATTATCTCTCTTCTGATGAGTCACCTGACCAGAACCTAAATCTAGTTCAAGTGCTTGGGTCTATTTGTCAGAAATGGTTTAGTTAAATTTATTATGACTTATATTGATATGAGCAATTTAACAAAAAGAGTCAATATTTTGAAAGTATTTTGCATTTTTTTTAATGAGGAAAGAGTTTCACACTATAATTTTGCCATATATGGCATCACCCAGACAGTGGCTACAATTTAACCCAATGTTCTATTTTTAGAAATTTCCTACAATAGCAAACAAAATAATTAATCTATATATCTTGTCACACAGCAATAGGGACGTTCAAAGCTGAATGCTGCATCACAGTGCTGCACACAGAATGCAGCAATTTTGCTTAGTCATGTTAAAATTCAAGTTCTGCTGTGATTTTTGTGTGACCAGACATGGTGCAACTTTGTTTGTTTACTCTCTCTCTCCCACACCACCATCTCTTGATTTTCCCCCCTCCTTGACATCATCTGTCTCATACTCTTTATATTAATATCTATTCTATTACCTCTACTATCTAACTATCATTACTATGGTTGCTGTTGCACCTCATATTGGAGCTATCTCCTGGCACAACAATCTTGTCTACATGCTGCTCAATGAACTTGAGAAGCCAGAGAACTACTGTGTTCTTTTTGGTAAAAAGGACCCTGCAGAGGTATGTAGCTGTCTCTTATCTTTTGGGAGCTTATTAATGTCATGCACCAGAACACAAGCAGTCAAACCAAGATTGCTGTCTACAGGAAGATTGCTGAGGCATCCTTCCAGACCTCTTTGTCACTGATGCAAGGACAGTTGCAGATTGGGTTAAGACCAAAGTTGAAAGGTAAGAGGTTATGTATAAGATCTTTTTCTCTATCTAACTGCACACTAGTCTCACAAAGCTCTATGGAAAACTGGCAAAGCATCTTCACACAACAGGAGAAGGAGTTAAGATAGGTGATGATAGCTCCCAGGTGATACGCCCCAGGCAGATCTATACCTAAACACTAATGAAATACTAAATATCAGCATTGAAATGTATGGTATTTGGGGGAAGACATCTAGCTACGGAAAGACAGTACAGTTATAAAACCCTAAGTACTACAACGAACGGGCTAGCTAGAACGAAGATAACGCAATGCGTAGCTGCGCTGAGTATAGCACCGGCATGCGGAACCCGGAGGAACCGACACTGCTAAGCCGTAACCGAGAACGGCTATGGCGCAGCAGAACCGAAATGACGGTGATGTTTGTTTGGCTGCAGACGTGAGCCCTAATAATAACACACAGTGTGGGAATAAGAAACATAGGAGATCGCCGCACGAAAGTAAGACTGACGGATGAGCATAGGAACATAGAAATAAAATAGTATTTAATAGAATATACAAGACTATAATAAGTCAGTAAGAAACCTAT
>JASFDF010000199.1:0-37645 GCA_036937115.1 Nidularia sp. FH-822889
CCAGAATAGTACTTACAAGTACATCACAGCCAAGTGACTATGTGGACAGACCCAGAATCTATACACAAGAGATTTAAAATAGGACAAAGTTTCCTTTATGAGCGTAGGTATTTATAGGTATTTACGGAGCGAGCCCAGCTTCTTACATAAGGTATATCATAGAGCTGGACTTCATAGGCAAGAGATAGATACAGAGAGCTAACACTAAATCCGAACTAGTGGAGATCAATCATAGCCACAAGAGTCTAAAGCGACAAATCCCCAGATGAACTGGAGCGGATCGATGGAATCGTAGCACGAGCAGAATAAATGGGCAGAGCGTGGTAGTCACGATCCAGGCTCGGGTAAATCGGAATAGTCTGGACAGCGTCGAGGAGAGCAATGGAAGACGAACTCAAATTTGTCTCGGAAGAACACGTAATTGAAGGGGAGAAAGACGTGATGGCAGCGGCAATGTTCCTGCTGAAGTGGGAGTTGAGGTACGTGTCCAAGTCGAATATCTCGGGGTAGGGCACGAGGCTGTACCGGGCGGCGGTCCTATCCTTTTGTGTCTTCTGCGCGTTGGCGTCCTTAAAGAGCGGAGGGAGCGGAGGGAGCGGCTTAGACCGGAATCGAAAGGGAACATTGCCGGGAGTCGGGGTGTCTGAGCTTAACTTGGATGTTGGGGAGCTGGAGGAGGATCCTAAAGCGCACCCATGCATCTCGACAGACAGGTCACTGGATGATCGCGGGAGGGGCCTTTCTAGATCTCTTGGTCCTTCGTGCACCTGTGAGTCTTGATTCGGAAAGAGGGAACTACAGCCAGAGCCTTGCGAGGATAATATGCGGCGGGGATGACAAAGGTCTATGATGGCAGGATATCCAGGAGGCAAACATTCACGAGATTTGAGGAATAAAGGTGAACTCGAGCATTCCAGTTCAGGACTAGTGGAAGGACGTCGCGCAGGTAATGCTGCTTGTCTGGCGAGGGGTTGCCCCTTCCACGATGATGATAAGTCGGAGGGGCTGAGGCTCGCAATAGACGAGGGCGATGAACTAGCAGGACTTCCATTCGTGCTAGTGTCTTGATGAATATTATCTGCATTCCAAAGGCGAGTAATATGCGTAAATAGGAGATGATTGACACACCCAACACAAAGTTCGAGCCCTAGAGGGTAAGTGTCCTGATGTCGAACATTCGAGAGGCTCCAATTATTATCCACTGCGAGAGAAGACGAGCTTGAAGAAGAATAGACCGAGGCAGGCACAGACTTCTTCACGGGAGATAACTTGGGAGGTACTTCTGGGGGTACGCAGAGATGGTTTGGAGACACACAAGGGGGAACACGAGGGCCAGAGGACTTCAAGTACGAGTTTGATACAACTTCAGACATGTGGTGCCTGGGATTACTCCAATCTTCGACCTGGATTGATGGAGCGGCTTCAAATAGAGTGGACACCGCTTCACATTCCTTGCGTTTCTTTCGGTCAGCCGTGAATCTGAGGGTGGGGTTTCTCAAGAATCGTTCCTTCTGCGTCTTCCATGGTTCTCTGCGACGCGATACTTGAGAAGATGTCAGTCATCCGAGAGGCAGCGTTAAGCAGGGGACTGCCCGTACCCATTGTGTCAGTCTTGGAATCCTGAGCGGCGGACAGATGATTTCGAAAGCGAAGATTCATTTCAGGGATGCTCTCTGGGCGCGCAATACCTGGAGAGAGGTCGATAGCTGCCTGTAGCTGCTGGTAGGGGGAGGGGCGGATTTAGTCTTGAGTTGGCTGACAGTATCCCGAGGGCAGCGGCGAGCAGGTGATCCACAACAGTAGAAGGAATGGTCTCTAGGAGTCTTCTGAGTGGAGCAAGACTGTGAGAGCTTGAGGCTTCGAGGCCCTGGACTGCGTTGCGATATGAGGGAGCGGATCAAGAGTGAGTGAATCGAAGGTCGACTCCGATCCGCCAGGACCCCTGATGCTGACAAATTCATCGGCTTCAAGTTCAAACAACTCCAAATAGCATGCATTCGGACACACAAACCAAGTTCTTTTCTTTTCTCTTTCGCTTCAAATACTGCTTCTCGACACTCGTGTTTTCCTGCAATACAAGGTTTATGAATCTATTATTCCCGTGGAATACACGGAACCAGATAAGAGTTGAGGCCTCAGCTAACCATACTTCCAAGCGTAAGGCTTTATAAACACGCGTTTGCCTCATGGTGTATGGTCACATTCCAACATGAAAGTGCGTAAGCTCATTATATATCCTTGAGATATAAATTCGTTCTGTTGAAATAAAACATACTGCACTTGTGCCTATTTTTTGCATTAACATCGACTCAATGGTCATATCTCGGAGAAAACCTGGCACAGCCACCAATCACGCTTATCACGGTTAGTGTCTGTTGGTGTGGACAACGGCGACGAGTGTCACCACGATGTTGAACTCATGCTCGCCTTATGTCCACCTCGAGGTCTTTATCTTCTTCCCTTTATGTTGTCTGGCATGATAACTCTGCTCTGCAGACCTTCTGCATTGCAGGCTGCTCATTGTCTATGCCAGTGCGGCTCTTACCTGTCCACCTGACCACCTAGCGACATCAGCCCTGTCGAAGTTAGTCTTTGGCATGGTCATTGTCCTCATCCGGCTGGTAATCGTCTGCCTCTTCTCCACGTTCAAATTCGACATATAAGTAGTGGACAGTTCATCCTGCGAGCTCCCGACTCCTGCTGTTAAGTTCCTCGCCATTCTGCAAAGCTCGCAATGCCCGCGGAACCGAAGCGTTGCCTACGCCGGGAATGGAAGCGAAACAAGCCGGTATGGTCTTCTCTCCTATTCATACATCCATTCCTTCCATTCATGTACCGTTTCTTCCCAGCATCTTCCGAAGTCGACGTCTTTGCCTTCCATGCAGCTGATTCCGTGGGATCGACCCCTATTTACTTGCCAGCGATGTGGGTTTATCAACACCCTCATCCCCCTCTGTTTATGGTGCTGCTGGACCTCCGACGACGCCCATCGACAATTCAACGCATCTTTGCCTCGGCCCAGGCGCATAACTGCACCTCCAAGGGTCTTTTGGCATGTCAATATCACAACTGAATATCGTCATCAATCTAGGTCATCAGACACGTCAGTGGCGCAGGAAAATAACGGAGCGTGTATACAGTCGGTTCAGCGACACCTGAAACCTCAGCTCTCTCTAATTATCGTGTCCCAAGACGCGGTGCCCGTCATCAATACCGGACCTATGTCAAACAGTGGCAGGCGCTTAACTTCAAACGCGCCGGGGAAGGAATGTATTAATGGATGTGGGGTTCACATACCAGCTGGAACCTTATGTGGGCTCGAACAAGGTGCAGCGCGACGCGAGGATGGAGATGCGGATACACGGCGCTCACGCGTCGTTGTACCCGAAGGCGGTAACAAGGTTGCTACGGAAACACTATCGGTTAGTGAAACTCTTATATTCCCCTGTCTCGTCTTACGGGCTTTTCCCTTACCCAGAGTTCCTCACAACGGTCAGCCAAGTCGCCTCTGACGCGGCAAGAGGGAGACGGCACGTCAAAGTATAGGGCTAGCCCCAAACGTCTACGGCGTCCCATCCCTATCAAATTCTTGGATAATTCCGAACAGCCGCCATCCGCTGCCACACCTGCTGCTCCTTCATCGAGCGTTGATCGCTCTATTTCCTCCACGATGAACACGGTGAACACGGTGAAGCCCCTTTCTACCAAAGTATCCCGCTCTTTCTCTACGACACATTTGATTCTGGACTTCACCGGCAGCAACAGCCCCTCCTTTCGCGAGCATGAGCAAAAGAAGGCGAGCGATTTGGCGTCGTCGCCCCCAGGTTCCCCTACGAGCATGAAGAGCGCGTCCCAGCACAAGCACGAGCATGAACAGCAACGCACCCTGCGCAGGAAAAAACACCTTTCCATCTTTCGTACCTCTGCCCCTGCTCCATCTACCGCAGAGCCGATCTCCATCGCGCTTACCATGCATCGTCCCCAATCCGCCCAGTCTGATAGCAAGGCCTCACACCTGCCCTCGTCCTACGCCCCCCTTTCCTACCCTATTCCTGAAAGTGTCGCTTCTCTTGACGTGGATTCACGACCCCAATCTCCCAGCGACAGCCCCACATTCCGCCTAGGCTCTCCCAGCCGTCCATACTACACAGCCATCCGAAAGTCACGCCCGATCTCCTTCTCGGCCTCCCCTTCCCGGCCTATATCTTATCCCTCTTCAACACCCACACGCCCGATGTCTGCCCTCCTCTCATCTGCGTCGCCACCCTCTTCTCCTTCCAGAAGTGTGTTCACTCCTGTATCTGTCCCTTCCGCTATCAAGTCCCCATCTTTGGAAGCAGACGAAGCCGATCCCACCCGTTACTCGAGGTCTTCCGCACCTCCTAGTGCATTCTCCTATCCCCGCCGATCCTTTGGGTTCGCGTCCATTCCAAGCTCGACGGGACGCTGTACGGGATTCTCCGTGAGTGGGGAGACAGAGCTTCGTATGGCGTTGGCGAGTGCAAGTGGACTTGGAGAAGGCGGTTATCGGTTTAAGGAGATGCAGAGGGACGCTGGGGTTAAGGGCCGGGTAAAGAAACTCAGACGCGGGCTGAAGGAGCTTTTGGCGGCGAGGAAGACATGATTCGCAGTGCGAGTGAATGATTATGCATACACATGATTCATGATGACGATATTACAGCGGAGAGATTATTTTTCTTTTAATGAACTTTATTTGTAAAATAGCACGACCATCTATGACTCTGTTCAGCCGCTGTCTACCACATTGGTTGGGGACAGTTGCGCAACATCGAGCCCAGACTTAGTCATATCTCTTTGACGATAAGTGCGACGACTATTACTATGTATTACAGTTTGTATCCCAAAGCAAAATTCCACGACATGCCATGAGTCAGACGAGCATCAAAGCGCGTCATATCGTCGCAACTCGTGACCTGCCGGTCGCGACGCGATTTCTTTACATGCCCATCATCTTCTGCCTGAAATGCAACCAAAAAGAAGTCAAGGCTGACAACCGGTACATTGCTCCTATACAACACCTACAGTTCTATATACTAATAATACTTGTGAAAATGCTCATTGCTCTGAAGTCGCGTCTACTCCATTCCGGATTGTTCAAAGTAGATATCATGGCTTCATCACAATCCACAATCTTCGACGCTGAATCAATTATTGTCATGTAATGTAACCCACAAGATGAAGTTACCCATTCTTCATGAATTTTTGAATCACATCAAGTTTTCTTTCCCTATGGAAAGCTTGTGCTTACCGGTATTTTGGTGGGGTTTGCCTTGTCAAGTTAGATTCTGCGTACTCCCATTTCAAACTGATTGAAATGCAGCAAAGCTCTTCGTAAACTTACAGCATTCATGAATACCGAACTAAGGAAGAATGAAACAGCTTAGTGGTGTATCCTCTCTTGCAGTTCAGTGACCTTCACAGCTAGTTCTTTTAGTGGAGTAGGTTTAGTCAAATCTGACCAGAAGGTCTATTTGTGGTGCAAGGCTCTCAAATGCTACTGCTGTTCCAAGTGATGGTGTTGACATATAAAAAGGGCCAATTACCACTGAGTAAAGTTTAAAGACAAGAACTACTGAAAATATACAACACTTGAAGTGAGTCTGTATCTCTCTGGAAACAGGATTACCTGTGAAGAAGATAGTGATAGCTAATCACCCTGCTTTGTCCCGTCCAGGCTTCAAACCGATGCTATTGTCGACAAAGCAGCCGATTCCAAATTAGCTTCCCAGCTTTGATGTTCCTTTGTTGCCTTTAACCAGTGGCTAGCCCAATTTTTCAAATACAGACTGTATGGCCGGCCACTACAATCAGACAATGGGTCGGCGAGCAGCGTTTGTTGCATGAGTGTCCGGGTTCCGTAGATCTTGCGCTTGCTGAGAGTCAAAGCTTGATCTTGATCGGTAACTTCCAGGTACTTCAAAGGCGATCCATTCGTTAGAGGATGACCACTTGAATCTTCCGCTTTGCTTTTCTATGCACACTTTTACATTATTGCCTGCGGTTAAATAAGCAGGCTCCAAGGATAAACTGGGATCCATTCTCTGACGCCCTCTTTCCTAGGACATTATCTATACCGCGTCATCATGTTCTCTCCCCTTACCATTACTGATGTGGTGTTCTCAACATCCGGCGAAGGAGCTGGCATCTCTGTAATGGACGTCCCCTTCCCATTCTCTTCTTTCAGTGCTTCTCTCGATCCCCCTGCTCAGGATTTCATCGATTCTTCGAAGGCACAAGATGGAAAAGTAGCAAAAGCTTTTCAGACTCTCGTACCGTCCTTCGAGTTCACTTATCGAGTCGATGGAAAGGAACTACTTGAGATGGAGAGTGGATTCGCATCAGTTACAAGGATGCGTCGTGGTTCGTTGTATCATGGCACCAAGGAATTAGCCTGCATAAATCGTTGGCGCTACGTTGGTGGTCTTTCGGCTTCGAGCATCAACGAAACTTATATTTCGGCAAAAGAGGTGTGCTCATACGACTCGTTGTTGAGGGGATCGAACGCAGCCAATGGATCTCGCTTGATTAACAACAGGTAAATACCCTGCTCCTCAATCATAAGCATTTTCTTAAACTATTTTCCGTCCATAGTATTCCTTCTCCCGAACTCCAAGCTCACGATAGCAATGAGGTAAATGCTCAGGCAGAGTCAACTTCCTGGTATTGGAAGCACGATCCACAAGGTGACATTAGGTATTGTATTTTACTGTTGCTCATTAGATCATAGTTTATTTACTGCAGATTTATTTCAGCATGCATGATCTTGTTAACGAGCCTTTAGACTCGGTATCGAATCGTGATTCTGATTCCATACCAGTTTTAAATAAACTGCCCGCCCCATCTCAAATTTCGAAGCCTAAATCGAAGAAGTCCAAGAAGTGCAAGGCCGTCAAGAAAGATGCTGACGATGACGCCGAGTACTCTGGGAAAACGAGAACCAAGAGCGTCGGATCATCGGCTCGTTGCACGGGAGTAAAGAAACAGTACAAGTGTAAGGTTTGCGATAGGGCATGCAGATCGGCTGGAGACCTTTCTCGGCACATGCAGTCAATTACACACTCAGATCGAAGTTTCAAGTGTTGGTGTGGGGGCTTATATACTCGCTCTGACGCACTCGTACGGCATCAAAGGAAAACTAACCACTGATGGTACTCTGGCTCTCATCTCACCGTCTCTGCCGTACTTCTGCTGAAATTTATCTCCGACGCTCTCCAATACTTCTACCTATCTTATCAGTGGCAGTATTAATGGACCCCACATATGCGCTATGATGTTTAATTTATGCCTCTCTTTATCGTATAATCTTACTTATTATGAGAGAGCTGGCCTCCTCAAATCACTGTCGTTATTAATCCTACATGTGAATCATATTTCTTAGTTATACATACTTATATATGACGAAGAAAAATTACGATATGGTTGCTACAGCCGGTCAAAAAGTTCTTCACTAAGACTGCACTTCGGATCCCAATGCGGGCAGCCCGGCTGCCTTGAGATCGGCATTAACTTGTGTAATATGGTTCACAAACTGCCCTTTCAAGTCATCCCACATCTTCGGTTCGTGCACTGTTCAAGAAGCGTCAAAACTATTATAGGAGTGAGGAGTAAGGTCAGAACTCACTATGAAGTTTTCCAGAACGGTTCATAGCATAATCCGTGATCGTGAACATCATGCTCGACTCAAACATGAAAGCTATTCAAATTGAGATGCATGCCAGTTAATATTCGGCGGAGACACGTACCGATAGTCCCTTCATGGATTCGCATCGGTTGCAGATCACCGTCAGATGCCTTCTTGAACTCCTCATACGACACTAGAATTGCACTCAATACACGATTTTCGAAAATAAAAATATGTTAGATCCATACCACCGTGAGGACAGAATCCAGTTTCATAGCTTGCACCGCCTGAAAGAGAATATCAGCATTTACGCAGATCAATGTAGTCTTTCGATCACTAACCCGGTTGGAATCCATCGCTGCGGCCGCCGTATATACCGTAAAGAAGGCCCATAAATTCAGTAGACGAGTTGCGGTGATAATACTAAGACGAATCTCAACAGAGAATTCTGTAACGAAGGGAAAAGGACTGACTGGTGGTCGGAATGTGTTGGAAGCCACATCCCATCTGGGACTGAAAATAAGGAAATCACACAGAGGAACGCCGGGTTGCTTCGATTTTGCTGTGAGCACACAGAAAATCGATGGATCAATGTGGTCTTTCGAGATACTGCCGACGTTTGTAAATTTCTCCAACGCGTATTTGTAGGGTACATAACTGCAAAAAATAAAGTACCCATCAATATTCATTCATTCAAATGAGACACCACATATGCTTACTTCCCATGCCAAGCTACAACGTCAAAAGGAGTATGCTCTTGAGCGCAACTATGCAGTTGCCCACAGACTCTGCGAGATGGTGATCAGGAAAAACTTCATCGATTGACGAGGATGACTTACTTATAGACAACTGAGACATAGAGATTAGTACCATTCCTAGTAGGAACGAAAATTATGTTGCTCACTTTCCCAGGGACTCTGGTCAAGATCAAAGGATGCAACTGGAGTCTGGAAGTCACGAGGGTTCGCAAGACCATGGCCCCCAAGAGGTCCAAGCTCAGGAAGAGTATAGTGAGAACCATATATTTCTTGTATATCTAACAGATAACGTCCTTTAACATCAACTTCAGATCTAGAAAGAAATAAACTCACATCCTCTCGAGGGACCGTCCGGGAGAATAACCTGAAAAGAATATGTGCCGATTAGTATCTGTTAACATAGGAAATGAGTCTGGATCACCTTGAACTTCATACCACGCTGAATAACCACCAATTCGCCTGATCTCACCATGAGTCTAAAGGATAGCAATGAGTATCGCAAAGCAAGACAATTCATTATAAACACGAACTTTCCAAACTCAGTCTGGATATCCAGGCGACCTTGCTGAGGAAGAATCAACAGATCACCATCATTATTGCAAAATGCCTTCTTCTCCATCGATGCATTGGCAAGATACATATGAATCGCCAAACCCTCTCGTAAAGTGGGATCACCATTCCCAGCGATAGTCTTCAGACCATCTACGAAATCGACTTTGGCAGAGTCCGCAGGAATATCGAATGGATGCCAGGCAAGCTGTGTAGGGCTAACGTGAACTTTGGGATTTAAAGGGAAGAAATTAGATTCCAACTAGAGCAAAATGTAAGGCAGTGTAGGCCAACTAAGAATACATGACATACATCGGGATTATCAGGCAATCTGGTGAATCCTTGATGGGCGACTGAGGGTCGAATTCGATAGAGCCACCTGATCAAGTCAAGGTCAGCTGAATACAGCTAAAACAAGAGCACAGACATACGCGTTAAAGTTCTCGCCCCTGGGAGCTACAAAAGATGCGCCCGTCATCTACAGAGTAGCACATGGGAGTAAGTGCATCATTTCCTGCTTCGCTCTGATAAGACAACATACTCCTTCAGTGTATAGATCGTATTTATTCTTCTGCGGCATGTTTTGGCCATCTGGAAGAGTTCCAGGACTAGTAGTTGAACAGCGGTTATAATGCTACACGGCACTTGAAACAGCAACCTTAGAAGAGAAGAAACTTACATGGATTCGCTAGCAAAGCGATTGCCAAACCCAACCTGATAGATGTACGGGTCCTTCTCGGTGGGACGCGTTGAGAATGAACTTTGAGCGGAGAGACCAGAAGCAGAGACTGGCATACTGAAATGGGGGGTACCTGAGAGGATCTACCATTGAAACCAAGTGACGTCTTATATCTGTAGCTTAAACACATTGAAACCCGGGGAGTCTGATTATCAACCTTGGACGCTCTCGTCATGGAAAGAATTAGCCAGTTGGGGAGATATATCTCATAATCACTAATGTTTAACGTCAGTTGCCAGCCACATGATGGGAAACAATCTAAAATCTGTGGGATCTTACCCCCATGAAGCGATATTTTCCAGCGACCAGTAAATGTAAGGTACCGCGAAGCCGCGGTGGATTCACCGAAGATCGGTGGGGGCGAGAATAGGTTTATACATATAGTGTACATACACATCTCCAATGATAACTTCTTCATTGCTATGCTCTCATTTGTTTCTAGCACATCGTTCCAGACAGGCCACGACAACTCTACTGCGACAGTTGCTTGATCTTGAGTATGATGGCTGTGGTAAAAAGAGGCCGTACTCGTGAGTAATGTACTATCGGAAGAACATTCAAGAAAGAAGAAGCACCAACCTTGGGGATCGAGGTTCTGATAGGGTATTTGCTCCCATAAACCTCCGCATCCTGCCAGGGAAAAAAGAATTAGGAATTGAACATTGAGTGGAATGTATCAGGATCGCCGAGGAGAAACTGACCTTCTTTTGTGGTGCCCATATAGCCATACTTCGGGGTCAGCTGACGTTCGAGGAGCCAGGTTCCAAACTTCGATCCAAGCTATGATTCACGGAGCGCGTAAGACTCAATTGTACGTCAGGTAAAGGAGCACATACACCAGTTTTCTGGTTGAAAGACTCCACGACCAGTACGAATGGACTTTGTCCGATCTTCATAATCGTCTGCGAAAAAAAGAGAGTAGGCAATCCGAAAGGAATACAAACAAAGACAAAGCACACCTTCTCATCGACGACATTGAGAGACGGCTTGTTGATCAGCCCAACATCCAAGCCCTCTTGTCTGCACCTCAACACTGCGTCCCACGAACGATAGAGCATCTCACCAAAGGAGACGACGTAGCCCGCCTTGCCCTCCGCAATGATCTCATCCTTACCTGGAACAAATTCATAGTCATCCTCGAAGAACCGCTTCCCGTTCTCTTTGAGGATCCAGGGGACCTTAGCGCGGGTGGAGAAGATGAAGCGCAGGCCACGCTCAAAGAAGACACGCTTAACGACAGCAACCATCTGCGCGGGATCGGCGGGGAAGTACAGGAAGGAATGCACGTCCGAGAGCCCATTGTCAGCGAACATGTTGTTGACACCTACAAAAAGGGATTAGTTAGTATCGGGGCAGAGCCAAGCACGATTGCTTACCGAAATGACAAGTGTTATCAGCCTGACAGTGGTTTGTTAGTACTTTATTTAAGAATGCATAAGAGGAAGTATTCACCATCTAAGGGTTAAATACACCAGTAGCGTCTATGTCAGCAAATGTATGTTGAAGAACTACTAATCAACGAACCTCATCCACTGTATAGATGCCAATCAGTTAGATATTTCAGTACAACACCAACAAGGCTTACCTCCAGAATGCGAAAAGTGACAGAGAACATTGCAGTTATTTAACCTTGCCATCGTAATCTCGGAGATGACCATCTCGAGGAACGCTGAGAATGTAGAGAACACGCCAAACTTATCTGGGGCGAATCCGAACCCAGCCGCGGCAGAGAAGTTTCCTCGCTCCATGATACCAGATGGCACAAAGACCTCTGGATGCTTCTGATGAATGGACTTCAAGCCTGTGGACCCTTCTAGGTCACCTGAATTATACACGTAGCATCAGCACCACACACAAAATTGATCAAAAAGACCACGCACTATCAATGACCATCACCTTCTTCGCAGCCTCCTCCTTGCTGAGGGTATCCAGAACCATGTTGACAGCCTCACCGAACAAGACGCGATTCGCGCCGATTTCCTTGCTCGCGCCGACGTAGAGGTAAGCGCTGGTCTGCGGCTTAATCCCATCGTAGATGCTAGCAAATTGAGACATGCCGCGCTTCTCGAGGTACCTCACGGCGGATTTCACAGGGATGACATCGTGCCCATGCGAACTGCCTTCGATGTCAGGGATACCAGGGGCCATGACGCGCTTGACGATGACTGAATGGGTGTCAGTGTCTGCGCAGCTGAGATCGAGCAGAGAACTCACCAGCTGCCGGACCGTTGTGGGTCACAATCGAGCTGACTGCGCCCCAGAGCGCGTCGATATCCTCTCCTTGCACCGTCAGCACTTTAAGCCCGTGCCCATTGAGCGTTTTCGTGATGTCGTAGCCCTTGAGATACTCAGAGGGATGACCAGCGATGGTGACGTCATTGTCATCGATGAGGAGCTTGACGTTGAGTCCCTGGGCGACAGCGAGCCTGGCGGCCTCGGCGTCGTTGCCCTCCTGCTGCGAGCCGTCAGATCCAAGGCAGAAGACGGTTTTGTCGCGGTTGGCCATTGCCACACCGTTGACGAGGGGCCTACATCGTTCGTAATGAGGACGGCTGAAGTGTTTGCGAAGATAGGGGCGATGACATACCACATGTGGCCCAGACGACCGGAGGAGAACTTGACCCCGGGGGTGAGACCTAGTTCGGGGTGGCCAGGGAGCTTGGAGTTGGCTTCGCGGTAATGGAGTAGATGTTCTGCGGGAAGCGAGCCATCGAGCGCGGCTAGGATGTATTGCGTTGCAACACGATGTCCTGAAAGATTCAGAGTTAGATCATTAGTTGCGCGCGTGAGAGCACGTTCGCCGACGTTATCCACCAACTGGCGCCGACGCCCACGCAAGGCGTTTCTAAGCGATAGCTGTTCTGATTATCTGGCGTAGGGGGAAAATGCTCACCGGCTTCATCAAAGACAATAGGCAGGAACTTCTCAGAGTGCTCAAACAAGGCAAGGAGAATGCAGACCTCCGGGACGGTGTCATAAGCACCACCTATCGACAACTGCCCTTAGCGCGAACGATCTCGCTACAAAACGACAGTATGACATACCTGTGTGCCCACTCACCCCTCTCGCAGCACCCGTCGCGGTGAACAATACAATCGCATCGCGGAGCAGCTGGATGTTGGCCAACAGCGTGGACTTCTCCTCCGCCGATAGTTGTGGCTTCGACGGATCGAGGGTCAACCTGGAAGATAATGAGTATAATGGTTGAATTATTATATGAGATTTATTACTTTTTGAACTGCTTGAGATCGATGGGGAATTCGTTGGCCATGGTAGTTGCGATAGAGTAGTGGGTGGAGCTGGGAATGCTTTATACACCGTCCTTTCCCCGTTTAGCGCTGCGGTCCGCCGGCCGCGCACGGTATAACATCGGGTCCCTTCGTACGTCCCATCGCGTCAATTCGTATCGGCAGTCGGTTAGAACACTTTCGGACCAGACGGACGTGCCATGTAAATGCTTTGGATAATGCAAAAGTGTATCGATTATGTAGAAGTACGTTACAGGTAACACAGTAGCAAGGGACAGAAGATAGGAACGGAATCGTACAGTCATCGGTCCTCCTGATACCCATACATCGCCGGTGGTAGTTGGGGAGTACAGATGGACTACCGCGTACACAAGAAGCTATTGAAGGGAATTTTGGATTGATGGTGAGAAACGTGCGTGTTAACCTGGAAAGCAAACGAGGAAGACATCAACCAATCGTTCTTCAGGGGCATTACAGGAGACGAGAAAAAAATTGTAAAAGAGAATGAATCAGGGAACCGAGTTTCGACGGTGGCATCAACCTCCTAAGAGGGACGCTTTCAGACGGCACTTCCTAAGCTTTTCGGTGAAAATCATCATGTAAAAGCAAAAAGGAACACGAAAATAACTGGTAAGCGGACAGAAGCTTACCTAGTAAGCAGAGACACCGATATAGTTCTTATCCATCATAAGCTAATTCACGGCGAGAAGAGACAATGCCAGCGGTGAGGAAAGACGAGGGGCGATAAGAATTGGGAAAAGAAAAAAAGCTCATACCTTTTGACCATATTAAAAACTCCGCCTGAAAGTTTCGGCGGTCGCCGGTGTCGGTGGATCACTCTGCACTGATGCATGATGGACGAGAAATGCAAGACATTAGTGTAGGCAGGCACCATATGTCTCTCAAAGCTGCTCTCCCTTAAATATTTAACCCAACCGATGTAAACCTATTTTTATGTCTTATTGCATAAATAAATCGGTCTTATGATTGAAAGAATTTTCGACATCTAAATAAACCGTAAGGTACCCCTGACTCTATTTAATGATACACGACTGGAAAACCTATATACAAATTGAGTTGGACCCATTCAAATTCATAAATATATAAATAAAAGACGAGGTTTCTTTTTCAATACCAAATACACTTAGAGACATAAATGTCCTAGAAGAATCCCTTCTTCTCATGTGGACTAGGGAGCGAAAATCGAGAAGCAGGGCTGAGCTGCCACGATAGAATGGGTATCTCGTGCCAACCACAAGTCTAGAAAAATTAGCGTGGAGAAGCGCTACATTGACGGAAGCATAATAACCTTGTCTTTTACGGTAGCTTGCTGGGGAAATGCAACTGGTGCGTCCCACTGTTGATATATTACGTTAGAGTTGTAGGTGTTTTATGTGGGGGAGAGTAAACATACCTTCTTGCGTCCTTTTGGGCTATCTGCAGAAGCCTCTACATCGACGAACTTCAATTCGTCTACCATATCCCGGAGCGCACGACGCCCGTTCAAGCTGCAGAGGAGGGAAATTAATAAGTTTTCGATTTGGTGCAATCAATTGCTTGCTTACGACGCCAAGAAGGAGTTAGAGAACACTGAGGAATTATCAGAGCAAGGCCTCTTATATGGGATAAATAAGTTATTACTTACGTCGAGAAATGATAAAGAATACGGCCATCCAGGCGAAATTGTTCGTAGTGTTGAACTGGTTTTTGAAACTTTATATGAACCTTTGAACAGTGTCCTTTGAATGATACGCACGAGCACAAGCATCGAGACCATTCCAATACTATAAATGAATTAGCTTAAATATGAATTTCTGGAGGACGAGCCGTTCTCACCTGGTAAGTAGACACGTTTCTAGAACAAGGCACGTTAATCTGGAGACAATAATGACACAGATCAAATCTACCTAAGGACCAGGAGATAAGACGATCCACGAGGCGATGAACATTACTGTGGCAACGAAGTCAATATATAGCTGTCTTCATTGAAAACTTTGATACGAGATTGACTAACTTTTGGACGCGATCTCCACGCCTCTTCCAAAGGCCCCAGCACAAACAGCAAGCAATGAGAATATCCGAGCCAGTTGAGACGGACAATACCGCAGCCAGCAGAGAACGCCATTCATTCTTAAACTCCAGGAGCGACGGCGCTCGGTACCCTTGTATGGCCAGTATAACTTGCCCTGCGAGGTGACAAGAAGAGAGAATAAAGCAGATGCATGGTGCAATCCAGCTGCTTGAAATGATATGGACCCTATAGGCGAAAAATCCCTGATGAAAAATGCAGAAGACTTTAAATTCCAAGCTTGATTGTCAGAAGAGGACTCAAAGACCTGTATCAGCGAAGTTGTGGTAGCAGATATCATATTGGCAAGACAGATCTTTTTGAGGGGATTATTTATGACAGCAAATGAGCCAAAGTTTTTGACGGTCATCTTATAAGGATTCGTGTTAATATTATATGTAGCATGAACATAGAAAATATAAGATCTTACTGAGTACAAAGAATGCGAAATGAAAAATCCGTGCGCGCACTCAAGGAGCCAAACTAATGCGACCTAGATTGGGACAGAAATTTAGGATTTACACCCTTTATATAGATCGCTATACTTACAAATGCTTTGAGCCGTCGAGTATCTTTAGGGAAGCGTCTGCGAGGCCTCGTTTGCCATAAATATTTCATTTCAAGAATTAAAGAAACCACTCTTACCCGAAATATGTGAATGTCTGGGCACTCGTAACTCCAAAGAGAAACATGGACACCAGGATTCCAATCTCAAACGCTCCGATGGTAGGCTCAAACTGTTTTGTCATAACGCTGAATATTGTGCCGATGCCTGTGCCAGCCTGAGGAAGGTTTGCCAAATGAACGGTTTAGCCAGTAAACTAAAATCATCAGATATGGTCTCACGTCCTTTATATAAAGCTGGGTAGATACGATATTCCCGCAGGACATCTCGCACAATAACATCATTCATTAATCCACTATCTTCATTTACTCCACATGGCAATCAACCAGTCATATCTTCGAGCGAGCATTGACCAAAGAGTTACCAACTATCAGTACAACACCCGTGATGAGCCTATCTGAACGAATTGAGCCTTGCCGTCGCAGCGCCGACTCTCGTGCCGTGAATCTTGTTCCTGCTGGATAGGATTGTTGAATGGACGTCAGGCCGAGCAGTGCCTCGGGACGAACTTCCGCTCCCAGGAAAGTAGCTTAATCAGGGACGGCGTTGGGAGGCCAGCATGGTGTCTAGGATACTATCGTGCAATGCAGTGCAGTGAGATTCTGAAAGCGAGTGATAAGTATATGCCGAGAAAGTAGACAGAACAGGAACAGCTAGCCATGAACATCGACACGTGCCTTAGAGTTTCGACTAATCGACTTCGGGAGTGATGAAAACATGACCCTGGAGGCTTAGGAGCTCCCAAGTGGGATTTCCGGCTTATCGTCCTGACATATAACGTTGGTATTTGGATCTGCAGTAGAATCTAAGGACGAGGTAAGAAGGGTCTCTTTGCAGGTAGAAAAAACAAACATCAGAATAGATACATAAGCGGCCGATGATAAGCTGGATTCCGTTCTCTGCCCGTTCCATAAATAGCGGAATACAGAAATACTCTCTATGTCATTCCCAGAGGTGATTTGCTGCACATGCCACATTTTGACATCCGTCGAACTGAAAATGGGAGGTATTTTCAAGGGCTGAACGTTGAGCTTCAAAAGCAAGAATTGAGCCAAGGCAAAGATTCTGGAGGCCGAAACTCACCTGGTGGCGCCCAAGTACGGTATCCTATAGGCAGATGCCAACGAAAATTATTGTGTTGGATAAACGGAGGAGAACGACGCATACATCTTCCTAGATCCCACTCCCGATGTAATTTGAACATACTTACAAGTTTAATGGCACTGATAAACAACAGACATTAGTGCGCATTCACACGAACGTGCGAGCAACGCCATACTGCACCATCTTTCATTTATTTCACCTTCTCCGGGATTGATGTGCGCATGAGGATCCTCCGGTAGCATGGGAAGCTCGGATGGGTATTCTGCGAAAGCAACCTACTAAGTACAACAGTTCTAGTGTGTTTAGCTCACGTGGATTGGTTCCCTTCCCGCGGCCGGATCCTAGAAACGGAATCGATTCTAAACCGCAATTTAGGAACTGAATGAATACGTCAGGGCTCTTGACGGAGATCTCGTGTTCAAAGCCGTCGCTGCTGCCGGTTCAGTCCAATCAAATTTGACTAGTTTATCAAGAATTAACACTGATAGATATCATTTTCGGATTCAGCGAATATTGCAAGCGCAGATAGGTAAGAAAATATCACATACAACGTGAAGAGAAGGGCGATTCCAGTCGAGTGAGATAAGGCTTTCATCATAGCGGCGCTGAAAATATATTAAAACTCCAACAGTCAAACTGGCCACGGATAACATTTCTGTCTGCAAAACAGGATTCCCTGGGGAAAATGTAGAATAGGCCTAAGATATAGCATATATACCATTGGATGCAATAAAATAACACACTATCCCTTACCACTGAAGTAAAGAGAGGTCGAGCGTTAAAAAGAACTAGAACAATATTGTGAATGCGTAGAGGCCTAGAACAGGTATCTTAGAATTTGTCAGAAATCCCACGAAGCCATCCATGGGTTCAGAATCAGAATTCTTGGTACGAAGACGGAAATGCATAGAAGAGCCAGCAACAACGTCAGCTACAATATCCAGAATCATCGTAAGCATGGGACCCAGGGATCGACGTACTTATTTGGTATACTCTCGACAACTACTCGCTCCAATACATTTGTAGGCGCTGAATCCTGTTTACAGGAAGACTCATGCTTCGCTTGTCTAGACTCTTTGGCTGCTGCTGCTGCTGCTGGCGAGCGCATCTGTAGAACTGGAGCAATCATCGTGGGCCTTAGGTTCATTTCAGTTCATTTTGGATATAAGACTTTGAGTAGAAGTCGGCGGGACAATAATAATAATATCACGGATAAATAAACTAGTGATCCATCATATCTCGTATCCATGGGATACCACCGATTTTTCACTGAAGCTATGGAAAGATGTGTTATTTAAAACGACCAGGTGCTCACTGAAGGGCGGATATAATTATCCCTCCAAGAGGACGAGAAAGTCAATTTCGAATAGCGTCGCTAGTAGCTACTTTTAGAAGGCTCGGTGAAGGAGATTTCCAGTCAGAAGAAATATACGGAATGAGAAATAAAGTTCATGAAGAACACGGTTGTCTAGCAAGATAGAAGGGGCTTCGGGTTAGACATTCAGAGGGTATACAGCATGAATGTTTGAAGGCAGTACTAGTGTTAGTTGACTTTTGAGCTCCACTGAACAAATCGTTATTTCCCACTTGTAATTTCCTGTTCATACAAAGGAATAATACGTTAGTTCTTAGACTACAGAACGAATTTGAGGGAACTACCCACCGAAAATAGCTGGGATATGTGAAATTCGCATGAGAAAGAGGCAGTGCAGCAGAAATCTTACGCTGGCATGGTGACTGGCGAGAAGGCTCATCTCAGAAATGAATCCGATAAGCCCGCGATGAGGCACGCTAGCATAGCAAAGAAGAAGTAGGGCTGCTGGACTACATTAGGTCCTGATATATGTTTCATATCCGACCAGGAGATGGCCTGGTTTCATTCGCATAACAAGTGAGGCAGCGATCGGAGTATTCATCTTCCGAATCTTAAGTCAAACTGAACATGTCAAGTGCGAACATCTTGGAATTATGGTAGCTGATCTCTCTTTATAACTATGTGCGTCAGATGTTCACGTACATTTATCAATTCTAGAGGTGCACCTAAAGGCATTGGTGATAGCCACGGTTGGAACCTCTACGAGAAACTTGCAAGAAGCCAGTCAAATCGTGAAGTACATAGCGAACAAGTATACTTATTTAGTGATCGTGGCATGGAAACATTACTACCTGGTAGAAGTCATCATCTAATCAGCAATAATTACTCGTAGTTGACGATAGTGCTATAACTTGATACATACCAGCAAGATCGGGTGCATGACTATATATTCTGGACCTCTTATATGGATTCATATATATAGTCTTCTGATTGGTTATTGTCTGAAGCCACTAGCGTCAGTATTGTGGACACTCGCGTCCCAGAGCTTGATATTGACCATCAAATGGAATGAATAGCTGGATAAGATTCGGGGTCTGGAGGGTCATGAACTGTGTCAATCTTGTAGAAGGACCAATGATGACTAGTTCACAGACAACTAACCTGGACGGCAGTGCGTATAGGTGCCTGTTGAATGTATGCACGTACTTTACATCAATACTGTCCGATTCTATAATTCAGGGACTGAGAGAGCGAATACTCCTACAGTTGAGACCAAGTTGAGACGAGGGAGAGAAGTGTACGTTAGGAACATTTGTTACTGTGGGCGTGAATTTCCGCTTCAAACGGCAGCGATGATCGCTCCTTTTAAATTCCTCGGGTTTCAAGCCTCACCTACTATCAGTATACATAGATCAGTAAATCCCCTGTGTTAGTACATAAGAAATTTCTTACCTTCACATTCCCGGGTCATTATCCTTCTTAGAAGAATGTCATCAGAGAAAGATAAGTCCTGGTAATCCATGAATAATAATATATTCAATTGAGGCTAGAACGTTGGCCAACTCGGCGGTGGGTATTAGGGCGGCGCCACGGCGGTGATGGCCGGTGATGGGTTATGAGGGAGTCGGACCTTGTCGGAGTTGCGGGAGTTGAACTGCGTGGTGAGGCGACAAGTTCCGTTCTGGTCCGCGCAATTCGGACAGGCTTAGCGACGAACAGATAACAAAAACATTTTGCTTCCTGCTTCCAATTCATTTCATATTTCGACGTTCCAAGGAGCCTTCTCAGCTTAAATCTTGTATCATACTCGGTCTATAGTTGCAGAGGTGAGCCCTGGATTTTCTTCTATCTCTTTTCTCGCTTTTTTTACAACACAAGAGATAATCTCAAACATGATGCGTTGTCAAAATACTGAATTAAACATTTCCCAACAGTTTTCTCGAGTATGGATAATTCCCTATCTTCCATCTCTAACCCATCGAGCAGCACAACATATCAGAGTGATCCGTCGCTCAATCTCGGGCTACCCAACACCAATCCTGCCTCCAGTCATTCTCCAGCGACCTCGAGCATAGGAGGTCCGGGCACCGCGAACCCAGGCGAACCTGTCAAGAGACGCCCTGGACGCCCGAAAGGGAGCACGAAAAAGAACCTCCTAGGAGGGTCACCCCAGCCGCCGAAAATCAAGCGACCTGTAGGGAGGCCGAGGAAAGATGGGTTTCCAGCTGGCTCGGTAGGCCCAACGAGGTCTCGAGCGAAACGTGAGAAGAGTACGGTGAGTTGTAAATGCTTCTGCGGGCGTTGCATGTATGGCTGATGAAGGTCCTTGCTAGAATCTATCAGGTGTGGGTTACCCGACTATTAGCATGTATGGGACACCCGCCATCGCACCTGCGTTCTTCCAGATCGATCCTAATCTGGAGAGAGACGACTGGGCCAATTTGGCTAGGTCAGACCCCGACAAGTTCCTCGCTACACTCTTAGCAACACTGGCCGCGCCCAATCCTGTCTCAACGACCGGACCAAGCGTCGAAGAGGCATTCAAATCCCATCTTGTTTCACTCGCCCCCAACAACCAGCCTATTCCATCACTCTACTCTATTCTAAAGACATTTTGGCTTCCCTCCTCCCCCGCATACTTCTCCCTTACAGCATCCACGTCAACTGCTCGCACGCCCTCCGAGCATCGGTTCCTCTACTGGGACCCCCAGCCGCTCGTGTTCAATGGTATATCCTGCCCCAACTGCTCAGCGCCCCTGATCAACCGAGGCCGCATCAGCACGGGTCCGGTGAAGATCTACGACATCGAAAAGCCGTTCTTTATCATCGGCTGTGAGTATGCGTGCAAAAGCCCACAGTGCACTGCTGCTACGAGCGCCGAAGGGCGGAAGTTCGCGAGCACGGACTCGTCTATTTTGCGGTTACTGCCGCCAAGACTTCAGGAGGAGTTTCCCGCGCGGCTGATGTTCGGGGACACAGATGCGGGGAGCGGGCCCAATATCTGGAATTGGAAAGCTTTAGGGGTGTCTTTATCTCTGTGGAACATGGTGCAGGGTGGGCTGCGAGCAGGTCTGAAGAAAGAAGTTTTGCTGCATCTCATTCACTCTGTTCAATATGGCATTCCAGAGGATATTGAGTCGAAGGAGGAAGAGGAGGAGGCAGAGGAGGAGGACCACGTGGAGACTCAGCAGCCGGAAGCGGGTTCATCTACGAACGGCCTTGCTTCGGAGACTACAAATGGCAGCGTACGTGCTTTCTCTCACTAATAGAGCCTCAGTACTCACGCTTCATTCAGGGCTTTGCGGACGCATACAGTGATGCTTGGAAGGAGAACACGGCCGTCGCCGACGGTAGCGGCAGCAGCAATCTCCCCAAGGTTCCGGTTATCCAGGCGTCCGTCACCACCACGTCAACTCAAAGCTCGGGTCCTCCTACCCAACCCTATGCCAACTATGCAGGGTATCCATACTCCTCGTATGCGTACTTCCCGGGCATCGTGGGCGTGGGGGGCATGGTGACTTCACCGCCCCGTGCCACAGGAAGCACGAACATGCCTTCAGCCTCACCCGCATCTGCTGCGAACAACCACTCCGGTGCGCACCCTTTCTCATGCGAAAGCTTCAGTGTCCATTTAACTGACGTATTGGCGCTTATTTTACAGCCCCAGGAGGCGCCGATACAGACGCCCAAGATCAGGGATCGAAACGTAGCCCACGCCACTGCTGTAAATGCGGTTCGCAAGAGTGCAAGGGCAAGGGAGGCAGGACGTTCTGCAACAACGCGTGCCAGGACTGCGGCAAGCTGGACTGCAAGGGCCGCAACAGCAGGCGCCCGGACAAGAAGTGCTCGGAGGGATGGGCGTGAGCGAATGAAGCTTCTCGAAGCTAAAACTCTGTATGTATGGATTATGTACGATAAACGGCCAGCATCTCCTCAACATTCACCGACGGGTGGATGTGACGATAGGGGTCACCTGGTCACATACATGATGGATTACCGTCAGCCTCAAGTTGTACGGTTGAGTGTCTACGATATGCTATTTTGAACCATCGAAGCCCTTTGGTTCTTCTTTCTTACAACAATCATTGGCCGTTGTAAGTTTTAGGGATCTAGTAATGACATGCCCAGGAAGTGCATCTCCTTTGAGCTTACAGTACCTGAGTCACATCTACGTCTGTAATGGTTTATAACTATTATCAGACGACTTGCGTTCACCTCGTTGTGCGTTCTTTGATCCTTTCCTCGAACTATCACCACCGACCAGTGACATCATACTCTTCAAGCCCTTTTTTCATAAACACGACTGCTTCTTTCTCATGGAATTGACAGCCATGTGGTATTCAGTCTCCCTTCTCATGAAATGGCTACAGCTATTTGCGCTCTTGGTTCAGGTGCACCGCACACTTTATTGACGCTGCACTAGATGGGGGCACCTTAACCAAGCATCTGTCTCTTTTTTGCCAGCTATGGTCATATACACAGCCAATAGGGCTAGCTCATAGTGGCAGGGTCTTAAGATCTGCTTTCAAGCCGGAGTCTTCGAGTGGCGCGAGTACCCAGTCTGCAGCCTTTACAGCACGAAGCACTTTGCATCAGGTCGAAGTCGCGCGTGATTCTCTGTAACGACCGGGTAAAATGGAACACGCTGGAATTGCACACAGCGCAACCGTTGGACTATCTGTCCCACTAATACCTAGTTCATTACAGCCTGAAGTGCCCGTTACTCCGGTGACACAAAGCCGGGTCGGCCACACTAAGTCGTGACAGGTCTGCTACCGTCACATTCTCACAGCGCTTGCTCACAAAACCTGATTCTTAAACGGGCATCTGCTGCCGGGGGCTGCGAAAATCACGTATGTGGACCCATCTCTCGTCTATCCGGTGCAAATGGTCGACTTGACTTTATCTCTTGTGCGTAGTCCGAAACAATTCGTCGATGGCAATCGACCAAGCTTCTCCGAGTTGGTCAGGACACTTTCGACTGGCTCCCTTCCCTCTCTTTCGCATTCTATCTATACTGTCAGTACACAAGACTCGCTCATCGAGCGATACGACAGTGAGAGAGATCGCGAAAGCATCTTTGGAGTTGGCGATGGCACAAACCTGGAGTGCGAGTCCCCAGTGGAGATGAATGATCAAAGCATCGGATCGCCTCCATCATCGGACATGACAGCGAAATTTTTCACCCAGGATCACAATAGGGTTTCATGTCAATTTCCCGGGTTAGTATTTCACCAAATACCACCTCCACGCAACAGCGGTTCATGTAGCATGGACAATGAGAAATGCCCCAGTGAATATATTCTCAAGAGGCCTACTAAAACACCTACCATCGATCCAGAAACGCAGACATGCGATTTAACTTACGATATCACTATTACTTCTCAATATGCAGTCGCCCATGGGGGATTTTCAGATATATATAGGGGAGAATGGGACCATGAAAGCGAAACACTAAATGTATGACTGTCCTCTACTTCTCTGCAGTAACGGTTTGAATAGTATTGCTTAGGTTGGCGTAAAAGTTCTACGGGCATTTACGAAACAGGAAGTCGATCTCGAAAGGGCGAGGGTGGTATGTAATCCAAGCTATTTATTTCCTTTCTGCATTATTTCTTAACTATTGTGCATAGCGACTTAATAAAGAAGTAAACATATGGAAGCGCCTCCAGCATGTAAACATCGCAACATTTTACGGTGTAACATTTCAGATGGGAAGGAGACCAGCCTTGGTGATGCAGTGGTATCAGAACGGCACTGCTCCTCAATATATCGATAGACATCATGACGTGGATATCCCGGCCCTCGTGAGTAATACTTTACGCCGATTCGGGTCCGCCTTTTTAAGAGCTATCAGATAATGGATATAGCATCCGGCTTAGAATACTTACATACTTTGTCTCCTCCGGTAGTCCACGGTGACTTGAAAGGAGTAATCATCTATCTTTACCTCTTATGAAGTTCTATTACTAATTTTGATTGATTTTCAGAACAACACATTAGTAAACGATGAGAACAGGGCTATGCTGACTGATTTTGGCCTCTCCAAAATCATCGAAGATATGACTGCGTCCTCAGGGGGAAGCACCACTTCCTCCTGGGCAGGATCCATTCGATGGTTAGCGCCCGAGCTTCTCTTTGACCCGGTAGATGATACTACGGCACCTCAGTCTCCAACTCTGGCATCAGATATATGGTCTTTTGCATGTACTGCTTATGAGGTTAGATTCTCAAACACCCTTTGCCTCGCATTTTAACTTATTGACTCCATCTGCCGCTGAAAGCTGATAACGGGGAAATTGCCTTATGCAAAACGATTTCAAGACTGGTTGGTTATTCAAGATGTCATGGCCGGAATCAGTCCAGTAACAGAAGAGGACTGGGTCATTTATGCGCCTAAATTCCCGGGCACCTTCGACCTTTTATTTGAATGCTGGAATATCAAGCCTGAATTCCGGCCATGTATAAGGGATATTATACAACGATTGAAGGAGATTGCATAGTGGAGAAGATTCCGTCCGCGTCAATGGTCTATTCGAGGATTCTCACTTTGACGTATTGTTCTCGTTTTAACTTAGAAGTATTTTATGCAGCAAGAATATAGACTATAGACAACGGATTTGCTCGACTGCACCATACCTTGCACTACTCTTCGACTCTTCCGACACGACTATGAATAAGGGCCTGATGTTGGACTATTCAGTTCTATTATGAATCGAAAATACATTTTCAGTGCAAACGGAATATGCAGTCAGGTAAATTTGTGTAACAGTAATCTCAGAAAGTGCAATGTGCGAGATGGGAATTCAAAAATCAATCAAATGTCCGCATCGAGACCAGAGGAAAATTAACGTAGCCAAGATCCACTATTCGTCCTCTTAGGCAAGGGCCTATAAACATTCGAGGTTAAATATATCCCCCAAACAAAGAAAGAATTCTTCACCTCGTTTTTTGTCTAGAGCATAAACATGAGGAACATGCTTGCCTCATCTTCACTGAGGGTGTAAACATCAGTAACAGGCTTTGAGGGTGCTTCATCTTCGTTAAGGGCATATACATGAGGAACAAGGTTAGCAAGTTCCTATACAAAATACATCAATAGTGATTATCTGCATGAGTGACGCGCTATGGTCAATACCTAAAAGTCAGATTAATGAGAAAGGGATAGATTCCCTTACTTCGTCTCCATCAAGAGCATATATATGAGAGACATGCTTGGAGACAGCCTGTAATAAAATGAGTGATGGTTATTTATGTTAAAATAAACAAGCAGTCTTGACAACATCGAAGACAGTTTGTCCTTAGAAGGATAGGGGGTTTCCAAGAGGGCAAACGGATGAGTACATACAACAATAGTAGACTACCTATATACTGTAAGACCTGAAACAAATATACAAATACAGTAAACTATAGAAAAGCTACAAAATATAAACTAAGATATATGTGAAAATACAGTGCATTGCAAAATGCTTGCAAACCATGATTTGATATTCTAACAATTTATGAACAGAGGGAAATCCTTCACTTTGTCTCTCACCAGGAAATATACATAAGCAACATGTTTGTTCACAATGTTAGAATGAGTAGGAAGAATGTTAACTGTCAAGACCCAAACACGGCCAGACAAGTAGGACAATATGGCCGAGGAGCGAGTCCTATGATACTTAGAGATGCTAGACAATGTAGGACATTGGCTGCAGCTTATGTGCTGCACCACCCACTATCCTAGTCCTGTATTTAGAGTAGGAGGTAAAAGAACAGTTATAAGAATGAACAACAAGAGCTCAGCTTGTCAGAGAGAAACAATGGTTTGGCTGATGATCAGCTGAAGGTTGGCTGGAGTGGCCAAAGTATCAGACAAGGGGTTGAGAGAGTATAATGATTGTATCAAGCCAGGAAGTGGATTGACAATACAATTAACAAACTGAAGAAGTATGGTTTGAATACTACTACTTATATACTACTCCTATAGATAAGCTATTGAATACTAATCCAATTTGAAGAAATGAAGCATGTGGAAGTAGAGGTCAGGTTATAACTAATATGTGGCAAGAGGGTCAGATGAACAGAGGACATATGAATATTAAGAGAGCTAACTGAAAGGCTTTGTGGAGATGAAAGATAAGAACTTGAATGAGACTAGTAGATAATGAAGACAAGTAGAGAATGGAGACTAGTAGAAAATGAAGACTAGATGCAGAATATCTGAAACATGTTGTTGGCTGTAGTGTAGCTGATGCAGCCAAAGCTCAGCCATGAGGACTTGGAGTTTGTGGTGAATTGGGGTGTGACATGATGGTGATGAGTGATGACTGGAATGGGATATGACAGTATTCCCCCTTTAGTGCTGAACCCTTGAGGTGCATAGTGCTGAGGTAACTTGTTTGTACCTGTAGATTCAGTTGGAAAAATTGTACAAAGTTTAATCCATCAAAAATCAACCACCACCATCAAATGCAAGACAGCATTTGTGTCAGATCTTGATTCCAAAGAAGAATAAGAACTAGAGGTCATAGGTAACGATAGTGCTATATCAGAAAAATGTTGGAAGTATTGTTGGAAGGAATTCTGACTGTAGCACTAAAGGTAAGAACCATTGGCATCAGCTTATGTGCTGTGCCCTTCCAATTCTCATGGGTTCTAACTTAAGTGAGTGGTCCACATGGTGGAAGATAATTACCAGTGTCAGAAATAAACAAGATATTGATGACTAGAGTCAAGTCTAGTGTTGAGGGCGAAATATGACTAGTCAAGGTAAGTCAACTAGAAGACAGGTCAGAAGGAGTTGGAAGGTCAGAAGTGAATTGGAGGGACTAGGGGTGATCATAGTCAATATTTGGATTGAGGGCTAGAGTACAGAAGTGAACTACTTAAATACAAGTAATGCTAATTGTAATCATAAAAGCAGAAGTAGCAATACTATGGATATGAGGAATAATAAAAGTTCTTGACACATAATAAAAGTAGCAGAGACAAGAGTGGAAGCATAACTGAGCAGAAGTATACTTAGAAACAGTAATTGTATCATGAGTGTTACAAGGTTTTCTATAATGAGTAACCTGCTATGCAATGTCTTTTTCTTTATTTAGAACAATGGTCACATGAATAGTTATACTTAGCCTAGCCAACGATAACAGTAGTTATACTTAGTACATCACGCACAGACCATCATAGTTTACTATAAGTAGCACTTTGTACTCCACTTGTATTCCTTAGCTTGACCTAGGCAAATATAGCCTTATTCATACTTCTGCTCAAGTCCCTTGAACTCAGAACAACTCAAACCTCTTAGACCTAGTCTAGAGGCTCCTCAGAACCTAAGCTTCTCCCAGAAAGAGACTTAGTGGCTTGACAACTGTCCTATCAATTAGGAAGTGTGTCTTTACATTGAACTCAAGAACCTAATACGTGGTTTCACCACTGTTAAACCAAACCAAGAACCAACAAACTTGCTTTGAACCTACGAAGGCTCAATCACTGTAACAGTGAGCATCAAATAATAAAAACAATAGTTCAGTGTTTAGTGATGAATGGAGACAGACAGAAATGTTGGAAACATAACAGAAAATTGTATCATAGAGTTAGAGAGTGTCAGAAGATGTTGGAAGTGATTGTGGATGTAACAATTTGACAACTGCATGACACACCCACCCCCAATTGTTTCTCTGACATGTCCTCACACTCCAACAGCCCCACCAGCAGTCATTCCTTGTCAGAAGATTCGGACTCTGAGGAGATCAGAGCCTTAGAGGTGAAACAAAGGGAGTTGGCTGCAGCAGCCCAGAAACTGGAGGAGGAGAGGACAAGGGTGAGGAAGGAATGGCAAGTGAAAAAGGCTGCTGAAGCAGCCAAAAAGTCAAGGAAGGAGTTTGAGCAGAAGGCATGCAAGGCCTTGTAGAAGGCTGCTGAGGAAGAGGTGCATTGGATAGCAAAGGAGGCAGCTGATAGGGCACTTGCAGCCAGCACAGCTGCAAAACAAAAGGTGGCTAAGATCTTGGCCAAACAAGGAACTGGTGGGGCAAAGGGTAAGGGGAAGGAAAAGGCAAGGAACAAGGCAGGTGGCTCCAAGGTGAGTGGATTCATTGAGTCCACTTGCCTTTACTGACCAAAATCAATAGTTGAAAGAGTCAGCAGGGATGTCGAAGGTTACAGAGGAGCTGGCAGGGAAGAAGATGGTAAGTGGCTGATGATTTGGCCATGAGTTCAGCTAACCACTTGAATAATAGCACAAGGATGGTTCAAGCACTGCTGCCCTGGAGCTCCCTAAGTTTGTGAAGAGAGAGTCACCTGGTCTGGAGGTGAAGAATTTCTATGTGCCCCACCCAAAGAAAGGCAGAGACCCACATCTCTGGCAGAGGGTGGTTATTGAAGACCAGTGTGAGCAGTGCACCTGTCAAGGTTGTCATTGCTTTGTCTTCACATTCCTGGACCAGGTGGAGGCCGCTTGTTGGAAGTGTGCAAAGGTGGGCATGGCTTGTTCCTTTGTGCCAAAGAAACACAAGGCCAAAGGGGAGGCTGAGGGATTGCAGCTAAAGAAAAGGCCAGCTAAGTCGGCTGAGGTAATAGAGAGATGAAGGATCTCCTGGAGAAGGTGTTCATAGACACCTATGTGATGTCCCAGGAGCAGAAGAAGCATACAAAGAACCAGGAGGAACTCCTCATTTTCAAACAGCAACTGGGAGAAGCTGAAGCAAGTGGCTGAGGGAGTCCAGAGGTGGCTGAGGTTAGTTGGCCTGAACCCACAGACAGAAATTAGCAGACAGCCACTCCTGTGCCAAGGGTTGCTGGCAGGAAGCAACATGCACCATCCCTTGGTCCCAGTCAGCCTGAGCTGATGAGGAAAGACCTAGAGGGGCCAATGATGGAAAACAGAGAGGGACCAATGAGTGTTGACAAAGAGGAGGTTAGGATGGAAGAGTAAAGTGAGAGTCTGAGGTGATGGCCAAGTAAGGCTGTTTGTATATAATTTTGTCACATTTCTTTTCTTTTTTGGTTATATATAAAATGAATTACTATCTTGAATGAAGTGTGAATATAAGTAAAACAAGGTAAATATAAGTGAACTAATAAGGATGAATGATTGGTCAGCCAAAGGTGGCTGTTATAATAAAAAAATTGATTTTGGATTAGGGTGATACCCAAGGACCAGGCTTATTAGGGTACCTAGTATGAAAATCAGAAATGAGTTCCAGAGCATTGACTAGTTCTGCTGCTAGTAGCCAAGATGATTCTTCGTCAGTCCCTTCATATCCAGCCCATCAGACAAGGTAAAGAAGATTGCATGGCTGATGTCAGCAGTCTATCTTGGTATCTAGAATTTCAGCAATCTCATATTCAGGTTCACCTTCAATTATTATTGGTGGTGGGGGATCCTGAATGTGATTAGGAATGGTGTTTGGGATTTCTGGCTCTAGTTGTGATACATGAAACATGGGTGAACTGCTTGCATGGATTCAGGAAGTCAAAGGGTGAAGGAATGGGAACCAGCCTGTGCAATGATTTTGAATGGTCCAAGGTACTTCTCTGAGAATTTCTTAGGTAGCTGAGTGGTCCTTATGAATTTAGCCTTTAAGAATACTTTCTCACCAACTTTGTAGTCAGGCACCTTGGAATGGCAGGCATTGGCCAGTCCTTGATATCATTTCTGGGCTGCAGATATCTGCTGCCATAGTTTCTGATGGAGTTTGTCGAGATTGACAGCAAATTTGCAGGCACAAGTGCTAACAAGGTCATGTTCGGAATGGACAGTGATGTTTGGATGGTAACCCTTGTTGGCAAAGAATGGTGATATGCCTGTAGTTGCACTTGGCATGTTATTATAGGCAAATTTGGCCAAGGGTAATAGTTCTGCCCAGTTGTCCTGCTGATAGCTGCAATAGGTGCATATGACTGTTCCAGTGTCTGATTAACTTGTTCAGTCTGTCCATTGCCCTCTGGGTGATAGCCTGAAGTAAGATGTAATTTCATATCTAAAGCTTTGCCTAGGGAACAGAAGAAATGAGAAATAAACTCAGAGCCATGGTCAGACGTGACATGGCTGGGTACTCTGTGTTTGGAAATATGTGCATAACAAAGACAAGGGTGAGTTGAGCCAAAGTGATAGTAATGTTTGTGAGGATGAATATACTTTGCTTAGTGAAGTGATCCACAATTACTAGAATAGAATCATAGCCAGAGGACTCAGGAAGTTTCTTGATGAAGTCCATGGATATGGAATCTCATAGCTGCTTGGGAATAGGTAGCTGCTTCAAGAGTCCATATGGCTGATGGTGCTTAGACTTGGAGTGTTGGCACAGGACACAGGAATTACTGTAGTCCTTAACCACAGTCCAAAGATTTGGCCAGGTATAGGTCTGACAGATGAGTGAAAGGGTTTTGTTTTGGCCAAGGTGGCCAGAAAAAATGTGATCATGATTGTATTGTAGTACATGAAGACATAGGTTGTCTGTGTCCAGCACATAGATATGGTTATCAAGCTGTACTAGGCTGGCCAAGTCAAGAGACCAGTGTGGATCAGAAGAAATAGGGAGATGGATTGTGGTAATGAAATTGGCAGACTGAGCCACACAAATGTTCTTATGAAGTAGTTTGATGTCCATAATAATGGCACTGCAAAGGACTGGAAAGGCTAGAATAGTGGCTTGTAAGGATGAAGCCAATTGCTCATTAGTGAATACTGGTCAAAAAATCAGTACTTTACTGTCCCCCACCTGTCCTAGTGGACTCTGAGGAGTCCTAGCAGACTCCTAGGACTGTCCTCAGACTGTCCTAGAACACTAGTAAAAAATGTAATTAGTTTAATTCCCTAATTGTCAGTGTGTGAAACTTCTAAAAATAGAAATGAGTTAAATCATAGCCACCATTTGAGTGACTAGTATTATATTACCTTGTGACTAGATATATAGTATAATTTCCTATTTGTTAGTGTGGGAAAATTCTAAAAATAGATTTTGAGCTGAATCATAGCCACTATTTGGGTGATGCTATATATAGTAAAATTACATCATAAAACACTTTTCTCATTGAGAAAAATGCAAAATACTTTTGAAATATTGATTCTTTTTATCAAATAGCCTCTATTAATAGGTATTTTTGGCATAATAGACTATTTGGAAAAGTATATTGTATCATGTGACACAGTAATACATTTCTCACACTAATAATTAAGGAATTACATTTCTGATTTGTTAGCATGAAAGTGCTAAAAATAGACCTTTAACTAAATCATAGCTGCTATCTACTTAAATTGGTATGTGGTTATATCATGTTATTAAACACTTTTGAAAATATTTAAAGTTCTATTTTTAGAAAATCCTCATATCAACAAAATCAGAAATTTAATTTGTTAATTATTAGTGTGGGAAATGTATTATTGTATCACATGATGCAATATGCTTTTTCAAAAATAAAATGTAAAATGAGTCTATTATGCCAAAAATACCTATTAATAGAGGCTATTTGATAAAAAGAATCAATATTTCAAAAGTATTTTGCATTTTTCTCAATGAGGAAAGTGTTTTATGATGTAATTTTACTATATATAGCATCACCCAAACAGTGGCTATGATTTAGCTCAAAATCTATTTTTAGAAATTTCCCACACTAACAAATAAGGAATTATACTATATATCTAGTCACATGGTAATAGAATACCAATCATTTATATGGTGGCTATGATTTAAACCATTTCTATTTTTAGACATTTCACACACTAACAATTAAGGAAGTCAATCATTTTCAAGTTATATTGTATTAAAATACTAGTCACATTAGAACTTCATTATATTCTTTAATTTGATATGATGATTTCTGGTTATATTCTATTTTTAGAAAATTCCCACACTAACAAGTAAGAAGTTAAGTCTGATTCTATTTTTATAAATTTCCATACTAACATGTAAGTAGTTATGTCACTTATTAAGTCACATCTTATTAAAATGACATTTATATTAGAGCTTTGGTATTCTTTGTTATTTTATGTGACAATTACTAGGAATTACTCAGAGTCTGAGCAGACAAAGTCCTTGCTTCGTCCGAGGGTTCCTAGTGATTTTCTAGGATTTACTTGGATTTTATGACTTTTTTGTCCAAAATGGCTGAGAGGACTCTGAGGACTCCTAGCAGACTCCTAGCAGACTCCTAGGACTCTGTGCAGACTCTGTGTGGAATAGGTGGCTGAGAGTAAAGACCTCTCAAAAATTATGAGGATTAACCTGAGTGTAGACACTATTCCCCCCTTTAGGGTAGATGTCCCATTGTCTAGTTAAAGAATCCAGTTTAGTACCCAATTTACTAGGACAAAAATGAATTACAAGGTTGAACTGTGAAAGGAATTTAGACCAACAGGCCTGTCAGCATGTTAGTACTTTTGTAGTAGCAAAGTATTCAAGATTCTTGTGGTCTGTGATAACATCAATGGGTTTGGCTGACCCTTCAAGGTAATGTTGCCAGACTTTGAAAGCAGCAAAAATAGCTAGTAATTCCTTGTCATGTGTATCATAGTTCAGCTCAGGAAGTGTAAATGTCTGAGAGTGAAATGCAATAGGGTGTATCTCACCATCTGGTAGGTAAGTTGAGATAATGGTGCTGAGAGCACAGTCTGAGGTGTCTGTTTCAATAATAAGTAATGCATCAGGGAAATAATGAGTAAGGATAGGAGCTGTTATAAACACTTTTTTCAATGAGTTAAAGGCTTCATGACATTGGTCTGAAAAGTTCTATACAGTACTCTTGCGAGTCAGCCAAGTAAGGGGAACCACTATGTCCAAGTAGTTAGCTATGAACTGTCGATAGAAATTGGCAAAGCCAAGGAAGGACTGTATGTCCTTAATCTTTTGAGGTTCCAGCCAGTCCTGTATAGTCTGTACTTTAGAAGATGACATAGTAAAGCCTTCTGAAGAAAGGATGTAACCCAAATACTTGACAGTGTCAACATGAAATTTGCATTTGTTGGCATGGCCATATAGGCTGTGTTTTTGGAGGCATCTAAGTACCTCTTTAACATGTTGCTTATGCTGAGTTATGTCATTAGAGTAAATAAGGATGTTGTTGAGATAGACTATAACAGAAACATCCAGGAGATCAGCAAAGACATCATTCATGAAGTGTTGGAAGGCAGCTGGTGCATTGGAGAGGCTGAACAGCATTACAAGCCATTCGAAGGATCCATAGCATGTGCAGAAGGCTGTCTTCCATTTGTCACCATCAGCAATGCAGATGAGATGATATGCATGATGTAGGTCAATCTTAGTATATGCTTGAGCTTTGCAAGGCATATCCAAGAGGTCAGATATCAATGGTAATAGATATCTGTCCTTTCTTGTAATTTTGTTAAGACCATAGAAATCAATGCAAAGCTGTAACAAGCCATCTTTTTTGTGAACAAAGAGGACAGGAGCACCATGAGAAGAACAAGATGGCTGAATGAACCCTATAGACAGATGTTCATCGATGAACTCATGAAGGGAAGCTAGCTCAGACTGAGAGAATGAATATATGGGACCAAGAGGAGGGCTAGCTCCTTCCTCTATAGAAATCTTAAGGTCATAGGGACAGTGAGGGGCTAAGGTGTCAGCTTTTGTCTTGCTGAAAACATTGGCAAATTCTCTATAGTTGTCTGGAATTGGACTAAGGTCAGGACTAGGCTTGGCCAAAGTGGCCATTAGGCTGGCCAAAACAGCCTTCAGGTCAGCTGTAGTTGAGAGTGTAAGGTTGAGCTGGAAACTCTGAGATCCTTCTAACTGGGTGGCACACACAAAGGCAGCAGCACCTATGAGAGAGATGTGAGGAGCAGAGCTCAATGCTGTGGGGACTGGCACAGGAGGTGGTTCAGCTAGCAGTGATGCTGGCATGGCCATAGGAGATGTTGTTGGGCTGAGGCCCAAGTGCAATGGGGAACAGAAAGTAATACTGCCCAGTATCCAATCAATCAACATATTGTAGCGATAGAGCCAGTTGTATCCTAGAACCACAGAGCATATAGAATCAAGAGTAGTCACATAGAATGTGACTGTAAGGTTTTTCCCAGAAGGAAACAAAACTGGTAGGTCCACAGCCTGAGTGATGTTCGCAGCATAAGAACCATCTAATAGGCATGACAGAATGTACATGAATGTTATGTATAGAGATGAAATTGAAGTCAACAAAGCAATGAGATGAGCTGCTATCCAAGAGAGCTAGAAAAGAAGTGTTTGGTACAAGGCTAGAACAAAGTGTAAGCCTGAGGGAATCTGGACTGTAAAGAGCAGATGCATTGAGGTGAGCCTCCATGAGAGTACCAGTGGACTCAACACAGTCCTCAGCCAATACAGAGTGCTGAGAACTGTGCTCTATTTTTTCGAATCTGTAGAGGGACTCAAAATAGAGGCAGTAGGGATTTCAGCTGGTTTGGGTAAAGCAGCCTTGGCTTTTACAGCCTTGGCCTTGTGGCAGTCCATTGCAATATGGCCTGCAAATCCACAGAAGAGGTGGAGCTTGTTGTCGAGGCAATGTTTACATTCTTCAGCTGTAAGCTCGCCATCCTTACCCAACTTTCCAGTTAGGTCAGGAATGGTAGTAGTTTTACCTCGACTACTAGAAGTTGTAGCCTTAGAGCCAGGCTGGCCACTTGAGGCCACTGTAGTGGCTGTCCAAGCCTGCTCAGTAGGCTTGGCAGATGACTTTGAGGGAGTATCAGACTTCCCTGCAGTCTGCCTTTTGACAGTAACCTCAGCCTGATGAGCCTAGTAGCAATTATCACAATTTTGAGCATCCTTGTGAAGCTTGCCAAGAGTAGTGGCTTTGTCATGACAAGCAAGGTTGTCCTTGATCTGAGCAGGTAGTTTCTTATAATACTGGAATACAAGGGCATCCTTGTTCCAGTTTAATTGCACTACAATGCAAGGGAAATCAGTATTGAAGGTTGCAATATGATGCATTTCCTTCATGTGCAAATTCTCTAGTTCAGCCACAGCCTTGCCAATGGGGTTGGCCAAGCCAAAGTTGGAGGTCAGGATACTGCAGAACTTGGCATAGTTGTTGTGCCAAGTACCCATAGCATCTGGTTCGAGTATAGCTACCTCGAAAAGGTTCAAGGCAGTGCTCCTCAGGTACAAAAAGGGCATAAGTGATCTTCACTGTGTCAGAGGCAAAGGCAGCCAGACAGTGAAGTGCTGCTCAACACAGGATAAGTGAAACTAAAGGTCTGGGTGAATCTAAACCTATAAACACACCACAAAACCTCTAAAAACACAAAAATTATGTTAAAAATGCACACAAGTTTGTGGTGAAAAGGAAATGGAGTCTGTAGGGTAGATGTGACAATAAAATTGTTTTACTGCCCTACAGATTGGTCACAACCTCTCAAGTTCGTTGGGGGCAAGTCTGAACTGAGATAATATTCAAAAATGCGATACAAAATGTTTAAAATAGAATAAAATGATGTCTGACACTACGCTAGCTAGACAATGTGAATGGTGTTCCTTTTCACTTATCTAGCTATAACTCTATGAGATGGTCTTCCTGTCTCTAGAGCTAGCAAGGTCACTTCGTTCTAAGTGTAGATATGACTCCTTTTAATATAAATCTCTCTAAATCCACAAGGGTGGTCTTCCTTCCCTTGTAAATCTCAATGGTCTCTCTAAATATAATCAGGGATGGTCTTCCTTTCCCTCTTTAATTCCCTAAGGTACAGTGGTCTTCCTTCTGTCCTTAGGCAAAGATCCCAGGAGATGGTCTTCCTTTCTCCTGAAATCGCACTTTTTATCAATTAAGCCTGAAGGGATGGTCTTCCTTTCCCTTTGATTTCTCAAATCACAATTAATACTCAAGGACTTTGTCCTGGACTTTGTTATATGGTATTCAGTTCGTTATTTTCTTAGATTAAGGTATAGGGTGGTCCTTTCTCTCAAAATACTAACTCTAGCTAGCACATATAAATTCAAAACCAAACCAAGATTTGCTATGCTCTCCAACTTAGCATTGCAGGAGCTGACAGGCTCATCACTGCAGACCGTGTTGTGAGAGAACAGGGGCAAAATCCCTGTTGCCCTTGTTCTTCCTTATCCTCAGGCTTTTATCTCACACTAGAGGGTTATTCTTAGCCCATTTCTTGTTCTGGTTTTTGGTTCGCTCATATTTTGGACCTTGCTTACTAGCAATCGCATGTTTATTCCCAATTATACTCTGGGCAGTTGTCTCACCAGAGTCTTTCTCTTCTATTTTGCTCTCTTCTTCAGAGCATGTCTAATGTGGATAGTACTTTGCTCTTCTGTATCTCCCTTTCTTACCTTCTTTCTGTGTCTTGTAGGCTTTTTATTGACTTAGTGTAGACTTGTGTACTCTATTCCATATTATTTCATTTCCATCTGTCTACAACCATCTATCGGTTTTACTTTCGTGCAATGGTCTCCTATGTTTCTTACATTGTGTGTTATTGTTAGAGCTCACGTCTGCAGCCAAACAAATACCACTGTCACTTCGGTTCTGCTGTGCTATAGCTGTTCTTGGTTATGGCTTAGCTGTATCGGTTCCCCTGGGTTCTGAATGCCAGTGCTATACTCAGCGCAGCTATGCTCTGTGTTATCCTTCATTCTAGCTAGCCCATTCTTTATAGTACTTAGGATTTTATTACTGTACTGTCTTTCTGTAGCTAGATGTCTTAACCCAAATACCATACATTTTGATGCTGATATTTAGTATTTCCTTAGTGTTCAAATGTAGATCCACCTAGGGCAGATCAGTGGGGGCAAGAATCAGTCCTTCTCAGAAGAATATCAAATCAAATTTGTACTTAGAAGACAAAGTCTTTAAGTCAAGTTTCAACTCTAAGTACTTTCTATCTTCAAAGGGTGTTCACAATGAACAGGGATGTCTTGTGAGACAACTGTGGTCTTCCTTCAGTTGCTACTCAAAGGTTTGAACTTCTCTCAACAATCTTAGTGAGATCTGTTCTTATAAAACAATCTACTTAAGCCCAAGCTAATAGACTTCAGCAGATGCTCTGGAAGTGGTCTTCCTTCAACCAGAACTTTCAGAAGGTGCAAGGGTCTTCCAAGCGAGCACAATCCAACAGAATAAGTCACCCAGGGGTCTTCCAGCAAGGATGAACTTATAAAATATATTTCCTCTCAAAAACTCGGTCTTCCACAGTTCAGGAGAGTGTCAGAGAGGTGGTCTTCCTTCCTCTAAGACTTAGAACAAAACTTCGAACTCAGAACTCAAGAAAGGTGGTCTTCCAACCCTTTCTGAGGCAATTATTCAATTCAAACTTAAAGTTGTCTAAGACAGACTTCAAAATTCTTATTTTCCTGAGAAACCAACTCTAAATAATCCACACAATGCTACACTTTCAATGTGAAGGCACTGGGGCTAGAGGGCAATTCCTCCCTTGCCCAGTAGCCTTCCTAACTACTTATATACAAAATTTCCAAACCATATATAGAAACAATCCAAAAGGAATAACATAGGAACCATGTGCATAGAATCTTTAAATAAATATGACAAATGCTTCAGACTATCTGTGGGGGCCTCTGGGTGCTTAGTTATCCTTCTTTGCTATTTCTGTAAGGCTGCAAGCATGTGCAACTGCCTTATTTATTTTTATAGAACTGTTTTGGCA
>JASFDF010000200.1:0-37234 GCA_036937115.1 Nidularia sp. FH-822889
AGACGAAACAGGCGGGGTGATTTACAGTATCAACCCCTGTTGACCTGTTTCGTCCCCTCTCACCTCAGCAAACTTTTTAACACAACTCCTCGCTCCGCTCGGAGTTGCGACGCACCCTAACCCTAGCCCTAGCCCATAACCCTAACCCTATGCTTTACAGCCTCTCCTACCAGTCACCATTCCAACACCCACAACTCGCTTTGCTTGTCGTGTGCGCTCCCACCCTAACCCTAACCCTAACCTATGGTCCTAAACTAAAACAGCATGCAAAGAAGTCAGTAAAAATATCTGAACCAGAAGTAATTGAGATACCAGCTATAGATCATAGCAATAATCAAGACATTGCTGAAATGATCCCTGAAGTGTCTCAAAAGGATAGCCAGATCCAAAATAAATTACAGGGACCTTCAGTGATCGTCACAGATAGTAACATAGGAATTCCCTTACCAGATAGCTTGAAGTATCATTATCATGAAGATGAATTCTTTTGCAGCATTTTAACAAAGCCAGAACACTTCAAAGATTTCCTTGAGAAGGATGGTCTTATATATCAGAAACAAGATGGTAGAAATGTTCTATGCATACCTGACATATCTATTGATGACCGAAAAGCTCGTGAAATCATTATACAACATGCACATTCACCACTTGCTCACCTTGGACACTGAAAAACTCTTGATTTTCTAAGGAGCGAAGTATGGTGGAAAACTATGGTTGAAGATATTGCAATATTCTGTCGTTCTTGTTCAGTATGTGCAATGAGTAAATCAAGCAACCAAGCACCAATGGGTTTATTAAAAACCTTACCTGTGCCTCGGTGCCCCTGGCAGGCAATTGGAATTGATTTTGTTGGTCCCCTACCTGCATCAATAACTAGACATGGGGAATTTGATATGATATGTGTTATAATCGATCATTTAACTTCAATGGTTCATTTAGTACCAACAAGACAAACCTACGGTGTGACTCAAATCACAGAAGTTGTATTTGAAAATGTATATAAATTACATGGGCTTCCTGAACGAATTATAAGTGATCAAGACTCACTTTTCACTAGTACCTTTTGGCAGAGGCTACATACACTTCTTGGTGTTGAAATTCATCTCTCCACAGCATACCACCCACAGATAGATGGAGCAACTGAAAGAGCAAATCGTACAATGACTGGAATGCTAAGACATCGTGTTCAGCCAGACCAGAAAGATTGGGCAGAGAAATTACCTGCAATTGAATTTGCAATGAATTTGGCTCGTTCTGATACAACAGGGTTCTCCCCCTTCTTCCTTAATTATGCAAGGACACCTTGAGCATTAATCTGGGAGACTGAATGTGATTACCCAGGAGTAAGAAAATTTGCTTTAAAAATGAAAGAGGCAATAATGAAAGCTCACAATGCAATCATTGAGGCCAGAATCAATCAAACGAACCAAGCAAATAAACACTGCCAAAAGGCTGAATTTGCAGTTGGAGAACTAGTATATTTGTCAACAAAGAATCTGAGATTGCCAAAAGGATGAGCACGGAAACTCACACCAAAATATCTTGGTCCATTTTGCATTGTTGAGGCTGTAAGTCCTGGAGCATCGTTCTGGCTTGAATTATCACATGAACTAAAGCTAGAGGCATTCATGATGTGTTTCATGCTTCATTGTTATGAATTCACATACCTAACAATGATCACAGATTTCCTGGCAGACAAATACATCAGATTCCAGGATTTGGACAATCTCCAAAAGAATGGAATGTTGACTGAATTTTGTCACACACCAGAAAAGGAACAGAAGCATTATTTTAAATTCAATGGTCTACAGGAGATGTAACATGGGCGCCATATGCTGAAGTGAAACATCTTGCACAAATGGATCAATATTGTGAAGTGATGGGAATATGACAACCAAGAAACTTACCTGCACAAAACCTGGCCCACATTCCAGAGAATGTTGCTGTTGGAATCTATATGTGTGTGTTAGATGAACACAATGCACCGAAAAATCTCACACAACTTCAAGATAAGTTTAAAAAGAGGGAACAATACAGACATCAGAAAAATAACCCCCTTTACTCATCTACTTCAATGGCTGCCCCTACACAGTACACTGCTCTTCAGAAGCTTGATTGGGAGCATTATGCTGACAATTTTGTCAATTTTATCTATGGTGTTGGTCCTTTCCCTGGCCACCCACCTGCTGGCTATGTAGAATGCTTTAAGCAAACTCAGCACTTTGCCCCCATCCCAGAGGAGTACCCCAACCTAATTAGCCAGGCTTCACCTGCTTCTGCCACTCAGAGCTTGCACTCAAATGGACCTGGTGTCCAGATATCAGCAGATGCATTTTTGATCATGCTGAACTCCCAACAATCCCTCACTATGGCACTATTACAACTATCTCATGGTTCAAATCATCATCATCCTTACAGTCACTGTGGTGGCAATGTTCATAACATGGGTAACACCCAAAATACTAAATTTGAGTCTAAGCTCTCTGGTGAGAACAAGAAACACTTACATGACTATGTTTGGATCCCTTTAATGAAATCTATTTCAGATCAAATTGGACATCACCAAAATAACCCTGGCCAATGTGGCACTTGGAATAGGGGCCGTGGCCATGGCTGTGGAGGGAAATGCAATCACAATCAGAACTGCCAACAGTGCAATAGTGATAGCAAGCAATCTGCCAACATTGAAACTACAAGTTCTAACAACAGTATCAACACCATACAAGATAACAACATGGACCAGAGTGGAGAAAACTATGATCTGTCTTATTACAATAATGAAGATGATGGCACAGAGAGATGGGCTGGAGAACCTATGATGTGAGTATGGAAGTAACCCTGACTTTCTGCCTTACTGTGTAAGGTGTGAGGGAATGTAAGGTACAAGACTTACTTCCTGGACACCAATACTATAAAAATAGAATGTATACTCTATGACCCTGCATTGCATCATACTTACTTCAGATTACCTTTATTATACATGTGGATTTTGCAAACTCCAATTCACCTCCAAGCATTACATGCTACATTCATTCATGTTTCCAATAACCATATTACTGTGAAACCTATGAGATTCTGGAGCAAGAGGTTTATTACCCACTTAGCTAACAACAAGTATTTAGAATAAGTATATAAGTAGTGTAATTGTACAGTAGTTCCTCAGTTTCTTGAATTGAGTACCTTGAATACACAAGGTTTGCCCTATTCTAAGTACTCTCCTGAAGCCCTCCTTTTGTTGCTCTCTCATGCTCTTGAAACCTGGCAACCCCACAAAGACCACCCTTGTAGATTTGAGAGATTTATATTTGAAAAGAAACTTATCTACACTTAGAACGAAGTGACCTTGCAAGCTCTAGAGACAGGAAGACCATCTCAAAGAGTTATAGCTAGATAAGTGAAAAGGAAGACCATTCACTTTATCTAGCTAGCATAGTGTCAGACATCCATCTTTATTATCCTGTGCAATTTATAACACATTTTTGAATACAATTACACTTCAGACTTGCCCCCAACAAACTTAAGAGGTAGTGACCAGTCTGTAGGGAAGTAAAACAATTTTATTGTCAATCTACTCTACAGACCACATCTCCTTTTCACTAGCTAGTCCATTTTTCTCTGGTACTTAGGGCTTCATTACTGTACTTTATCCTGTTGTAGCTAGCTGTATATACTAGTATCATCATTTAGATGCTGATATGTATTTTTCCTTAGTGTTAGGTGCAGATCCTCCTAGGGCTAGTAGTCCTCTGACTAAGTTACTACTAAGTCTCACTGATTCACTTCCAACCTTCTGACCCTCTTCTGACTTTCCTTCTAATTAAATTACATTGACTAGTCTTATCTCATTCTTGACACTACACTTGACTCAAGTCGTCAATATCTTGTTCAACTCCAACATGCTTCTGACACTAGTAATTATCTTCTGATGTGTAGATCATTTATTAAGTTAGAACCCTCAAGAACTAGAAGGGCACAGCACATAAGCTGAAGCCAATGGTTTTTACCCTTAGCATTACAGTCAGAAATCCTTCTGATGTTTACTTCCAACTTTTCTGATGTAGCACTATCATAAACTACAACCTCTAATCCCTATTTATCTATGGAATAAAACATGAGACTCTGCCAACATATCTGATATGAATGACACAACAACAACAAGCAACAATGACCATGATACCAATGGTAACACCAACCCTGGCAGTTTGGCTGTGTGACAAGAATAGCAGAGCTAAGGCATGTAGTAGCACATGTTATGATCCTAACATATACTAACTACATTGTCTTTGACAGCACCAGCAACAGGCAGCACTCACCACCATGCTTGACTGCCTAACTGCCCCCATGCAGGACTGCAAAAACTGCATCACCACCACCCAGAAGCTCCCCTATCACCACTGGAAGTGCCTCACCACTTGTGAGAGCCACCCCATGACCATGAAGGCTGCATGACACCACTTCCAGAGTCCCCACCATCTGCATGAAAGCCACCTGAAGACCACAAAACCCTCACATCACCTCTTCCAGTGCACCCACCACCTGAGCAGTGTGCCTGACTTTGCTCCCAGTGCTCCCACATATGCAAAAGCCACCCCACAACTGTGAAATGTATGCAACTCCACCTTCAATGCCATGAATGCTGCCTGACCACTGCAAAAGCCACCCAACACCACTTCTAGTGCCCCCATCACTCATGAAATGCACCCAACTTCAACTCCAGTGTTCTCACTACCTGTGAAAGCCACCTACCACCCTAGAAATGCACCTGACTCCACCCCCAGCACTCTCACTACCCGCAAAGGCCACCCAACAAGCATGAAATGAGCCTAACTCAATCCTAGTGCCCCCACTACCTGTGAAATGTGCCCCACTCCATTGCTCTCCCCACCCACAAAAGCTGTCTTATGAGGGTGAAATTTGCATGACACACTGCCTGCACCCCCACCACCTGCAAAATGCACCTGGTTCCACCCCTAGCACTTTCACCATCAACAAAAGCTGCCTGATGCCACCACCCACAAAATGCACATGACTACTATGAAAGATGTTTAACACCACTACCAGTGCCCCATCATCCACAAAATGCACCTGACTCACCCCCAGCTCCCCACCACCTGTAAAATGTGCCTGACTTCACCATTATTGCTTCCACTACTCATGAAAGCTGCCCCATGACCACAAAACTGCCCCATGCCTGCAAAATGCTCCTGACACTACCCCTGGAGGCCCTACCACCACCTGCAAAATGCTCCTGGCTCCACCCTCAGCTTCTGAGACACAACAAGCACCCTTTTGTCAAAGACAAAACAGAAGAAAAATAAATCTGAAGACCAGCTGCATGACTGTATTGTCCTTATGCTTGATGCTTTAGCCAAGATTTTAATCCTGTATCCTGTAAAGTATGGAAAGTTTCACAGAAAGTTGAAGGCAATATCACATGAAAAGATCAAACCTGTTCACATGATATGCCCAGATAGTATAACCTGTGAAGATATGAACTGCAGTCCTCAATCACTGCATCAAAGTACTTTACCTAGAGATATTCCCAGAGTCACATTGATAAAGGATTCAGGCATCTATAAAAATGTCTCAGTGCTAACTGGCCAATGTCCTAAGTGTCATGCATTGTATTCTGCTGATCACGAATGTTTTCTGGACAAAAATAATAACAAGCAAAGAAATTATCTCCATTTAGCTACATATATTAAAGTAGGCCAAAGCTTATAGGTGGATCCATTATTCTAAAAAGCTGTTCTAAATGCAATGTACAGCTTTTATGCCTCAGCTGCATCATATACAGAATATTGCAACAATATTTTTGGAACTTTAGATTCCAATAATTATGTGAAAATTGGCCAATGGCTTATATGGCAAATCTTTGTTCAGGAATCTGTTTGAACCATTGCTGCTGCAACAAATACAAATATTGACATAGATGATGGACTTCCAATCAATGATGTTACTCAGAAGGCATTTAAAATTCTAGGAGAAGAAGGGATTATAAGAGAAGCAGATGGATGTGGGCTCAAAATGTACACATGAATATAAAGGCACATCTGAAATTGTTGCCCATCCTGATCCTGCTGCAGTTCTTGGAATGGATGATAGTCAAGCTGTATCTCCATTGCAGGCTAGTGATGCTGAAATTAGAACTAAAATGAGAATGCAGTACAAATGCATGACAATGATAATGAGCAGGTTCAAACAATATTATCTATGGTCATCAATCATGCACCTGAAAAGATGGTATTGTGATGGGTCCTCAACATTGTGCTTATGAAAACTGTACTTCAGAATTGGGAAATGCAAGAGGAGGTGTATTCTGTCACTATCATGAGGATCAATATTAAAAAGGTGGTATAGTCTGTAGAGTAGAATCACAATAAAATTGTATTACTGCCCTACAAACTGGTCACTAGTAGATACTAGCTGTCTCTCTAAAAACTAGATAGAGATGGACTTCCTTTCCCCTTTTAATTCTCCAAAGCACAATGGTCTTCCTTCTGTCTCTGAGCAAAGATTTCAGGAGATAGTCTTCCTTTCTTCTGAAATTGTACTCTTTACTAATTATGCCTAAATGGATGGTCTTCCTGTCCCCTAGACTCCTCAAATCACTAATGAGGCACAAATTATGCCACTCACATAGATGCTTCAAATGGGAGTGGCACTTCTAAATGGTGCATTCTGGACCACCCAACTTTCTGTGTCTGAGTGGTATAAATTCCATAAATGAAATATGTATTCAGGGAATTGGAGTTTTGCCACTTGCATATTCTCTTTGTATGATGCAATCTACACCACCCATCATTCTGTGCCCAAATGATAAGAATCTGATTACTCTGGAAAAGTGGTTAGTGGTGTAAACTCAACCAATCAGAGTATATGTTCAAGTGGTCAGAGGTACAAATTCCACTTCTGGAAATAAATCTTCAAGTGGTGAAAATATGACCACCCAAAGATATTATGATATCAAGTATAAATTTCACCTTTGAATGGTGAGAATATGACCACCCATAGATAAAATCATATGTGGTGTAAATTCTACAGTCAGAATATACTTTTGAGTGGTGAGAATATAACCACCCATAGATAAAATCATATGTGGCAAAAATATCACCACTCAGACTATATCTTCAAGTGGTTTTTATTTAACCACAGGCAGGTCTGGGGAAGGTATTTAATCCTGAATATTCAGCCTAGGTGGGTGGTACAAATTGCACCACACACATATATTTTTGAATGATGCAACCTGCATCACACATTGCTCTGTGCCCTAGTGGTGAGAATATGACCACCTGTTGAGAATATTGCATAGTGAGATGTCTTATGCCTTATTAGTGTGTTTCTGTATTTACATTGTAGTGTATTTGTGTATGCACATTGTAGTGTATTTCTATATGTGCATCTGAGTGTATTTACATAATACTTATTATACTATGGTTCATACAGTGTGACTCCAATCTCTGATCAAAATAGGCTATTTATAGCATCTATACTTGGAATTGCATACAGAGATATAGATATCCTTCTGTAAAATACAGTTTTAATGCTAATATTATGATCTTTTCAGTTTCTGAATTGTTCCTATTGTTATATACCAAAAACCAGATCATGCTTCCAACATTCTTCTGACTATCCCCAACCCCTTTTCCAATATTTCTGACTATCACAATACCCTGTTTCCTATTCACCTTGTTACCATTTTCATGCTGAACAATACTTGGATCTTTATCAGAACAATATTTGTATTATGAACATTTCTGATATTCTTCTGCTACTGGGATTTTGTTTCTGACATTTATTATGATAGCCAGTTGTATTATGATTCTGTAGTTACTAGTTACCATTCTCTGATTAGTTATACAATTAACTATCAGTGTATTTAAGTGGCTATTCTTTATCTTGTATCCACAATCCAAATATCGACTAAGATACTTACTTCTCCCTGCTCAACTTCTGAGTCTCACTCATTCTCTGATCACAACTTCCTTCTGATCTCTGGTCTACCTTCCAATGAGTGGACCACTTTTGCAAGTTGAACCCATGAGAACTAGAAGGGTGCAGCACATAAGCTGAAGCCAACAGTTCTTAACTTGTTAGTGTTATGGTCAGAAACCTTTCCAATGTTATTTATGACTTTCTCTGACATAGTGCTATCATAGCCTACAACCTCTCATTCCTAATTCAATTGGGAAACAAGCCTTGACACCTATTTGTCCTCAATATTTATGTCGTTACTTCATGTATAAGTACTGTGTAATAGTACTAAAATGAATTTTCTTTATCATATACTAGGTTTTCATTGTTGCCTTGTATGAGCAACTCAGGCTATTGACTTTCAAGTGGTTATAATTATTCTACTTGTTTAGCTGCTTGATATCAGTTTTTAGGTAGGCATTGAATTTTTCATCTGTTTCTGTATTTATCTCTAGCTTCAGAAGTGACCTGAGCATCAGCATGGGTATTATCCATCTCCCCATTGGTTGTTTTCCCTCTGAATGGTCATTATGATCTATATGCTAATAGTAATTTTTATTTGGATGGATTCAGACCACCAAGTATGATAATATGGATTTTATTGTCCAGTGTCAACTACTTCTAGATTCTAGGCACTTTGCTATAACCAATCTCAGGTACTTTTGCTAAGCTGGCAGCTTGGGGCTCAACTCTAGCTCTCCAGTCTTTATTATAGTTAGTGCTTTTGGTATTGTAACCAATTATATTTGTGTAAAACAGGGGTGGCTTAGTAGGTCTCTGAAGACTGGTTGAGACTGGTCTAAACCAGTTTTTGATCAGTCTTCATTGGTCTTCATATTTTGCAGTCTGTTAGTTAAAGTGCAGTCCAGTCTAGGTTTTATTTCCAGTCTTGGGACTGGAACTCCAAGCACTAACCCTCACTATACATTGCTGTTGCCTATTGCATGTTGCTGACCCCCACCATGTGTAGCTGATCCCCACTATGCATTGCTATCCCCCACCATGTGTCACTGTCCCCTACTGGACACCACATGTTGCTGTCCCCCAGTGCATGCCAATATCCTCCACTGTGCATTGTTGTCCCCCACCATGCATTGCTCACCACTACTGCCACTAGCCATCCACCCAAGAAGAAGGGGAAGCAAGAGAAACAGCAGGAAGAGAAGGCTCAACAGGGAATGCAGACAAAAAGGAGAATAACCAGGTGTCTACCTGTCAAGTTTTGTTCCAAAAAAAACAGAATATAGGAAGTAGAGGTTGTAGGTTACAATAACACTACATTGGAGAAATGTCAGAAGTAACATCAGAAGGATCTCTGACTGTAACGCTAGAGATAAGAACCATTGGCTTCAGCTTATGTGCTCTGCCCTTCCAGTTCTCTTGGGTTCTAACTTAGACAAATGATCCACATGGTGGAAGATAATTACTAGTGTCAGAAGCCTGTCAGAGGTGAACAAGATATTGACAACTATAATCCAAGTCTAGTGTTGAGGGTGAGATAAGACTAGTCAATCATAAGTCAACTAGAAAAAAAGTTGGAAGGGAGTCAGAAGGTTGGAAGTGGATCAGAGAGACTAGGGGTAATCTTAGTTATTTTCTAATTTATTTCTTTCACAGAAAATCATCAGCACAGCATGCCCAGGAGGATGCTGCTGCAGGCACCCCTATTAAATCAACAAAGTAACTACTCTGCTATTGTCTTATTTAGCCATGCTGATATAACTAGGACTGAGCATGCACTTGTGGAGGAGGGGATTAGCATTACCCCTCCAATGTGAATCCATTCAGCTGAGAGCAAGCTGCTTCCAGCTCCTGCTGCTTCAAACACAGGCAGTTGTTGCACCCAATGCTCAATGCTACCCACTCATGATGAGAGTGAGGAGGAGGAGGAGGAGGACAAGAGTGAAGAGGAGGATGAGGTGAGGGTGAGGAGAAGGATGAGAATGAGGAAGTTGAGAGTGAGGAAAAAGGTGAGAGCAAGGAGGAGGGTGAGAGTGAGGAGGGGTGTCATATTCCTGTACAATATAGTGCTCACCATCTCTGGACTGCTCACAATCAATCCTGATACCTTCCTGACTTTCCACTTGCCTCTGGGTTTATTCAGGTTTACTATGGTCCATTTCCTATTTCATACTTACTTCATGTCAGCTACATGTGCTATACTCTTTGTAGTATATCTCTTCATGCCAACATTTAATTTTTATCCCTTAGTCTTCAGCATATTCTCTCTTACCTTCAACCCACTTACTTTTTCACTTCACTAGTATGTTTTAAGTACTTGTGTATTTACCCTAGTTCTCTAGTATATAAGTACTTTGAATGTACTGCAATAGTTCACTTTGTTGTCAATTATTGTGCTTAACATCCCTACTAGTCTCTAGCTAGTGGGAAAGCTACCTCTAAATCATCCTCACTTGTCTCTACATGATAATCTAGACTGAGTGAATGGTCCTCCTTGTAAGTAATCTAGCAATAGACTCATTGAGATGGTCTTCCTGTCTCTAGAGTTTGCAATGTAACTTTGTTCTATAAGTAGATAGGTTTACTCTCAATATAATCTCTGAATTCTCCAAGGGTGGTCTTTCTTCCCCTTGCAAAGTAGTTGGTGTCTGTAGAGTAGGATGACAATAAAATTGTTTTACTGCCCTACAGACTGGTCACTACCTCTTAAGCTTGTTGGGGGCAACTCTGAACTGAAATTGTATTTGAAAATGTGATACAAAGTGCACTAGGTAATATAAAGTGATATCTGACACTATGCTAGCTAGATACAGTGAATGGTCTTCCTTTTCACTTATCTAGCTATAACTCTTTGAGATGGTCTTCCTGTCTCTAAAGCTTATAATGTCACTTTATTCTGTGTGTAGATAGGCCTCCTTTCAAATATAAATCTCTTAAATCAGCAAGGGTGGTCTTCCTTCCCTTGTAGATAGAGATGGTCTTACTTTCCCTCTTTAATTCCCCAAAGCATAGTGGTTTTCCTTCTGTCTTTGGGTGAAGATCCCAGGAGATGGTCTTCCTTTCTCCTGAAATTGCACTTTTTACTAACTAAGCCAAAGGGACGGTATTCCTGTCCCCTAGACTTTTCAAATTACTAACACAGTTCTAGGACTTAGTCCTTGGTTTCATTGTATGGTACTCAGTTCATCACTTCCTTAGATTAGGGTATAGGGTGGTTTTCTCTCTCAAATTGCTAACTCTAGCTAGTACTTCTGACTTCAAAACCAAACCGGAATTGTATCTCTGACTTAGTGTTGAAGTGCTGCTCAACATGGAATAAGTGAACATAAAGGTCTGGGTGAATCTAAATCTCTAAACACATCACAAGACACTCAAACTATGTTGGATTACACATGAGTTTGTGGGGGCAAGAATCAGTTCTTCTCAGAAGATTATCAAATCAAATTTGTACTCAGAAGACAAAGTCTTTAAGTCAAGTTTCAACTCCAAGAACTTTCTGTTTTCAAAAAGCATTTACAATGTACAGGGATGACTTATGAGACAACTGTGGTCTTCCTCCAGTTGCTACTCAAAAGTCTGAACTTCTTACAACAATCTTAGTGAGATCTATTCTTATAAAATAAAGCTACTTAAGTCCAAGCTAATAGACTTCAGTAGATGCTCTGGAAGTGGTCTTCCTTCAACAAAAACTTTCAGAAGGTGCAAGAGTCTTCCAAGCGAGCACAATCTAACAGTATAAGTCACCCAAGCATCTTCCAGCAAGGATGGACTTATAAAATATATTTCTTTCCAAAAACTCAGCCTTGCACAGTTCAGGAGAGTGCCAAAGAGGTGGTCTTCCTTCCTTTAAGACTTAGAACAAATACTTCGTACTCAGAACTCAAGAAAGGTGGTCTTCCAACCTTTTCTGAGGTAATTACTCAATTCAAACTTAGGCTGTCAAAGACAAACTTCAAAATTCTTATTTTCCTGAGAAACCAACTCTAAATAATCCATACAATGCTACACTTTCTATGTGAAGGCACTGGGGCTAGAGGACAATTTCTCCTTTGCTCAGTAGCCTTCCTAACTACTTAAATACAAAATTTCTGAACCATATATAGAAACAATCCAGAAGGAATAACATATGAGCCATGTGCATAGAAGCTTTAAATAAATATTACAAATTCTTCAGACTCTAAGTGGGGGCCTCTGAGTGTTTAGTTATCCTTCTTTGATATTTCTGTATGGCTGCAAGCATGTGCAACCATCTTATTTATTTTTATAGATCAATAATTCACTAGAGGTCTGTCACTAATACCTGGCAAAAATCCTAACAATCATTTGTGACATCTCTATTGATAGTTTCTGATTTTTCTGAATTTTTACTCTGCCTATAACAGCTTGTTCTCGGGGAGCAGAGTAAAGCATCTCTGTCCATATATTTATAGCAATGGGCTATTTATAGCATCTGTACTTGGGATTGCATACAAAGATATAGATATCCTTCTGTAAAATACAGTTTTGATGCTAATAATGTGATCTTTTCAGTTTCTGAATCATTCCTATTTTGTGCTTAATATCTCTGTTGTTACTTCATTTTTAAATACTGTGTAATAGTACTCAAATGAATTTCTTTATCATGTACTGGGTTTTCATTGTTTTAATCACAGAATAATCATTCTCTATGTTCAAGCCTTGTAATAGCAACTCAGGCATTTGGCTTTCAAGTGTTTATCATTATTCTATACTTTTTTAGCTACTTGGTATCACTTTTCAAGTAGATATTGAATTCAGGTAGATATTGAATTTTCCATCTGTTTCTGTATTTATCTCTAGTTTCAGAAGTGATCTGAGAATTGGCATGGGTATTATTTATTTCCCCATTGGTTGCTTTCCCTTTGAATGGTTATTATGATTGATATGCCAATAGTAATCTTTATTGGTTGGTTTCAGACCACCAAGCATGTTAATATGGATTTCTTGTCCAGTATCAACTACTTCTGGGTCCTAGGCACTTTGGTATAACCAATCTCAGGTACTTTTGCAAAGCTGGCAGCCTGGGGCTCAACTCCAGCTCTCCAGTCTTTACTATAGTGAGTGCTTTTGGTATTGTAACCAATTATATTTGTGCAAAACAGGGGTGGCTGCACACATGCTATATAAGCATGGCAGGAGCAGATGAGCTCATCACTGCAGATCCCATTGTGAGAGAACAGGGGCAAAATCCCTGTTACCTTCCTCATTCCTCACCCTTGAGCTTCTATGCCATCTGGGATGACTATTCTTAGCTCATTTCTTGGCTCATTTTTCAGTTTGTTCATATTTTGGGCATTGCTTATTAGCAATCACATGTCTATTTGTATTTATTCCCTGGGAAGGTGTTTTGCCAGTGCCTTTCTCCTCTATTTTGCTCTCTTCTTTGGAGCCTAGCTACATATCTGACATGTCATTCATTTATGTCTCTCTCGCTTATCTTTCATTTGTGCCTATAAGTTTTCTTATGTAGCATAGGTCTTCATGTCTCATTTACCATTATGTTATGTGTTACTTGCATATGATTATCCATATGTTCTTCCTTTGTGTGACATTCTCCTATGTTTCTTATTCTTCCATTGTGTGTGGCTATTAGGGCCTGCATCTGAAGCCAAACAAACACCACCATCACTTCAGTTTGGCTGCACTATAGCCATGCTTGGTTACAGCTTATCCATATCGGTCCCCTTAGGTACCAAATGCTGGTGCTATATTGAGTGCTACTGTGCTCCCCATTTTCCTTCATTCTGGCTAGTCCATCTTCTCTAGTACTTAGGGCTTTGTTATTGCACTTTTTCCTGTCATAGCTAACTGTCTTTGCTAATATCATAATTTGTATGCTGATATGTGGTTTTCCCTTAGTGTTTAGGTGTAGATCCACCTGGGGTGTATCACCCTGCAAATACCATTTAAAAAGGTGATGTAGTATGTAGAGGCTTGCCTCATATCCATATTCTGATGTTCCTTGCACCAGAGGTATGCATTCATGAGCCTGAAATGATTGATCATCTTATTTCTGCTGAAAATGAGTTCTGCTGTGTGGTCCATTTCAGTGGCAGAAAGCCAAGTGTATTCTTCTTTGGTGCCTTCATAGCCTAGCCAACGTACTTTGTATTGAAGTTTGCAAATACAGTGTTGGTTGATCTTGGAGTCAATAATTTCACTGATTTTGTATTCTGGTTCTCCATCAATATGGACTGGTGGAGGTGGAGGTTCAATATTATTTGGAATAGTGTTGGGCATGGCTGGTTCTAGTATAGAGACATGGAAAACTGGATGGACAGCATGCATAGCATCTGGGAGTTGTAAAGTGAATGAATGGGTACCTACTTCTGCTATGACCTCATAAGGGCCCATATATTTTTCTGAGCAGAAAGTGGGTGGAAGTTGTTGGCATGCATTGGCAGAACTTTGATAGCAGAGTTGAGCTTCTGCTATTGCAGTCTTGAGTGTAGAGTGTAGTTTTGTTGAGATTGACTACAAATTCACAGGCATGGGGGCAAGTGAGTTCACATTCAGGATGCATGGTAATATTAGGGTGGTAACCCTTATTGGCAAAAAAAGGTGAAATTCCAGTCATGGCAGAAGGTGCATTTTTATAGGCAAATTCTGTGAGTGGAAGAAGTTCTGACCAGTTGTCTTGCTGGTAGTTACAGTATACTTGAATGTATTGTGTGGGCATCTGATTAGTTTGTTCCATCTGTCCATCACCTTGTGGATGGTGACTAGAAGTAAAGTGTAAGCACATATCTAGAGCCTTACCAAGTGAGCAGAAGAAATGGGAGACAAATTTGGAACCTCTGTCAGAAGTAACATGCTCTGGTATGCAATGCTTAGAAAACACATGCATAATGAAGAGCTGCACTAAATTGGCAGAAGTGACTGTGTCATGTGTCAGAATGAAAATACTTTGTTTAGATAGTTGGTTGACAGCTACCAATATAGTGTTGTAACTGCTGGATGGTGAAAGCTTCTTGAGGAAGTCCATAGAGATTGAATTCCATGGGCATTCAGGTATGGGAAGTTGTTTGAGCAATCTATATGGTTTGTGACATTGGGGTTTAGAACACATGCAAGTAACACAAGATGAGTTTCAGGGTTTTGTTCTGATCAAGGTGACCAGAAAGAATGTGGTGATGCTTATATTGAAGGATTCAAAGGCAGAGATTGTCAGAAGCAAATGTAGATCTGCTGCTAAGGCACAAGAAACCATTGGCAGAAAGTGACCAATGGCCTTCAGATGCTGTGATGTGTGCAGCAGAAACTGGGTTAGAATGAAGAGTGGAAATGATATCATTATGAAGTTGCTCTATGTCCATTATTATAGACATGCAGAGAGTTGGACCTATGAAACAAGTGGTGTGGAGAGAAGTGGAAAGTTGTTCTTGCATAAACACTGGGCAGAAATTGTGCAGGTTCACTTTAGCATAGTCATTATTCCCCCCTTTAGGGTAGACATCCCATTGTCTAGTTAAAGAGTTGGGCTTGGTTCCAAGGCATCCAGGGTAGAAAAAACTGACCATGTTGAACTGCAAAAGGTATTCCAACCATCTGGCTTGTTGTTGTGTAAGAATTGAAAATGTCACAACAATGTTGATTAAAGTCCTGGTAGACACTTTTCCATGTAAGTCAGGTAAGTGGTATGGTGATGTTAGAATAGTTTTGGATGAATTGTTGGTAGAAATTAGTAGAAGGATTGAATGTCCTTAACTTTTTGTAATTCAGGCCAATCCTGAATAATCTTGACTTTGTCTTCTGACATTGTCAGATGTTTCAGAGAGAAGATGTAGCCTAGATATTCCAGAGTTGGAATCAAATTTGCATTTTTCAGCATAAATGAAAAGTGCATGCTGGTGGAGCTGGTGAAAAGCTTCCTTTACATATTTCCAATTCTGGGCAGTATTTAGGAATAGTGGTAGTAGTGAGTCCATTTAGACATGCAAATGAAGTATTGATGAAACAATGGGTTGAGCCAGAGTCCACAAGGGTCAGAAAAGGGGCAGTAGAATCAGAAATAGGCAGAGAAATGAGGCAGACATTTAGAGATTGAGAGTCAGAAAGAGCAGATGCATTGAGTCTGAACTCCATATTTACACAGTTGAATTCAATGCAGTCATCAGCCTGTGCAGAGACCTGAGGACTGCTCTCTATTTTCCAACCTCTTAGAGCTGGAAGAAGAGCCATCCTTACTCTTGTTGGAAGAAGTCACTGCACAGGCCTTAGCCATAGTGGTGGAAGTGGCTGCTTTGTTATATTTGGGGAATCTTCAGAACAGTAATGTCAGTTATTGTGTAAGTAAATCATGCATTGCAAAGGAAAGGGGATAGTTTGTTTGGGTCAGAACTGTTGTAAGTGTCAGGTTCCTTAGCTTAGGGCTTGTTGAATTTGGTGGTACCCTTTTGACAAATAAACCTAGAGAGTTGTCCTAGTGTCAAGTTTTGTTCCAGCAGAGAATAAAGGAACTAGAGGTCATAACCTCAGAGAAATGTCAGAAGTAATGTAGGAAGGATTTCTGACTGTAACGCTAAAGGTAAGAACTGTTGGCTTCAGCTTATGTGCTGCTACCTTCCAGTTCTTGTGGGTTCTAACTTAGTAAATAATCCACATGTCAGAAGATAATTACCAGTGTCAGAAGTGTGTCAGAGGTGAACAAGATATTGACAAATAGAATCCAAGTCCAGTGTCAAGGACAATATAAGACTAGTCAATGTAAGTTAACTAGAAAACAAGTCAGAAGCAGGTTGGAAGGTTGGAAATAAATCAGAGGGACTAGGGGTAATCTTAGTCAATATTCAGATTGGAGACTATGGTACAGAAGTGAGCTACTTAAATACAGGTATTGCTAATTGTAATAGTAAAAGCAGAAGTAGCAATACTATGGATACAAGGAATAATAAAAGTCCTTGACACATAATAAAAGTTGCAGAAATGAGAGCAGAAGTGTAACTGAGTGGAAGCATACTTGTAAACGGTAATTGTATCTTGAGTATCAAATAATAAAAACAATAGTTCAAAGATTAGCAAGGAATGGAAACAGATGGAAGATGTCAGAAGCATAGCAGGAAATTGTATTATGGAGTTAGAAAGTGTCAGAAGATGTCAGGAAGGATCACAGATGTAACACATAGCACTTGAACCAGATTTGGATCATGGTCAGGTGCTTTGTTGGAAGAGGGATCATCATCCCACCATTATAGTCAGGATTGTTGGGATCATCAGGGTTGCTGCCTGGGCCTCCCTGTTTTCATCATTGCTATTAGTAGCAATTCCATTGTTAGCTGGTGGAGGATCATTTTTGCCATTACTAGAGGGTAATATTTGACTAGCCTGGGTGAAGGTGCTTGAGATGTAGTGTGTCCTTCACCTTTGTTGTTAGACCTGGAGGCTATTGGAAGCAAAGTGAGGGTAGCACAAGCAGCAGAGATAGAGCAAGTTTTGGGATGGCTAGTGGAAGTCATATTCCTATGAGATTGAGCATGTGTAGTAGTAGCTTGAGGAGTTGTGATAGTAGTTGTGTGAACCATGAATGAGAACTCAGAAGTTGGAATCTGAATATACTGTCAAGTTTCATTCCAAAAGGGTGGTCTAAAGCTTTTATAAGCAAACTAAGAACTTATCCAAGGAATTAGCTAAAAATAGCAACCAGGATGATATAAAAGCCTGGAGGATGAAGAAAGAAGAGGATAAAAGGGATGTTGCTCCAATCTCTTATGATGTGATCCACAGTGACAAGCCCATCAGCTCCTGCAATGCTAAGTCAAGAGTTACAAGCTAATCCTTATTTGAACAGAGCAACAAACTAAACACAATACAACTAAGCTCCAGGATAAAGGCCTGCAGTTGTGTTAATGAATTGTGAAGTCTGAGGGATAGGAAGATCATCCCATCTGACTTAGTTAGTGAAAAGTGCAATTTCAGGAGAAAGGAAGGTCATCTCATGGAATCTCCACCCAAATACATAAGGAAGACCACTGTATTCATGGAAAATAAGGGAAAGGAAGACCATCCCTTCAAGTTTCAGAGAGTCTATTAGTATTTGCAAGGAGAGGAAGACAGCCCTTGGAGAATTAAGAGATTACATTGAGGGAAAACCTATCTACAATTAGATTGAAGTGGCATTGCAAACTCTAGAGACAGGAGAACCATCTTGACAAGTTCTATAGCTAGATTACTGAAAAGGAAGACCATTCACTACATCTAGCTAGCATATTGTCAGACATTTTTTATATCATAAGTTGTGCATTTTGTACTGCATTTTTGAATACAAACTTATTTTAGAATCACATCCATGAACATAATAGGTTGTGAGCACTCTGTAAGGTAGTATATTGATTTTATTTATATTATAACCTGCAGACCCCATACCCTTTTCAGTAATGCTCACAACATCTCTTTAAGAGATGTTCAGCAGTAACATGAAGCTCTTAACATATTCTTGTCTTTTCTGGATGCCAAATCCAAAAAAGTAATGAAGAACTTGACAAACTCTACTTGTTCAGCTTTACTAAAGTCTATAACATAAGATGATCTAGACTTTGAAAATTGAAGATTAAAGCTTCCACTAGCAAACAGTCATCATTTATTGAAAATTTTCAAAATTCAGCTTGCATATCCAAATTTTCTCTCTTATTAATAATTTTTCATTGTTTTAGTTATGGCCAATATGTGTATACAATAATGGCAGACTCATCACTCAAAGCACACTAGCTTGTGGATGAGATGGCTGCTCACAGTGTGGCTCTCAGCATGACTGCTGGAGACACCTCCACTGAACTTGATGCAGTTGGGGAATTAAACTTATATTAACTGCTGCCAATCAGCTCAGACTACTATACCCTTCATGTATCTCCTGCTCTGTGTTTGGCAATAGACTTCTAGCTGGCAATCAAATGGGGACTTCAATCCAAGGAAGAGTTGTCCTGTACTGGAGGAAATATGCTTTGCAGTTCACAAGCCAGTGCTTGTGTAGGGAGCCCCAGGCTGAGGAAAATATACATAGTGCATCATTAAGTTCTGTAAGTAGCTTTATAGATACTTCAGATACTTCAAGCAACATCAGCTCAGTTTCCTCTTGTGAGTGCAATGTGCATTCAGGCTGTGTGACCAGTGTCCAGAGTGATGCACCATTGGGCTGCTCACTCACTGACATAATATCTTTGTCTTTGAATGAAACCACCAAGATAGCTGAGAACCTTACAATTACAATAAATCCAAACAGATTTAAATTGGCTGTCAAAACATTGAAACCAACTTTGAGAACATTACAGAGTAGTCTTCATGCAGTACCTAAATTCTTCCCTGATTGGTTTGATCTCATGAATGATGAGGATCACCTAGGAGCTATCCCAAGCATATGGACTGCTCCAAACAATATAACATTCACTCTACTGGAATTTAATAGCCCAGGCACATATTTATCCACAGAAACAATACATACTTTCCAGAAATTCTATACAATATAGATGTATGACACAGTATGTTCATCATGATTTGCTAATAAAAGAAAACATACACATAAAAATGATGAAACTGAGCAGAGAACTAAGCATAAACCACATAAGGAAGCTGTCAGACCCAATTTTGAATCACTGCTGAACAAAACCATGAAGGATATGCCTGCCACTGCACCTGCATCATATATATCTCCTGACTGCCCTGTCAACAATATTCCTACTGTAAAGCTTAACAATTTATTATCTGGACCCTCTACCCTTTTCACAGCTAATGACTTTGGCTTACCATTACCAGAAAATCTCAAACATAGATATCATGAGGACACATTCTTTTAAGAAAACCTACAGAATTTAATGATTATGATGATCACAATGGTCTAGTGTATCAAGAATGAGATGGTAGAAATGTACCATGGATTGGTCAGTGAAATTCATGCAAAATAATCAGTCATCATGCACACTCACTTCTTGCACATGTTGATAATGTTAATAACTTCTGTCATTCTTGTATTGTATGTGCAACCAGCAAGTCAAGTGCATGAAAAAAAATAGATCTGATAAAAACATTACAAGTGCCAAGATGACCATGGCAAGCCATTGGAATTGACTTGATTGGTCCATTACCTGCATTGGCCACTCATTATGGCATATTTAATATGATAAGTGTAATTATAGAGCACCTAACTTCTATGGTCCATTTAGTACCAACAAAACAGACTTACAGAGAAAAATAAATTGCAGAAATTATGTTTGAAATGTTTATAAATTGCATGAATTATCAGAGACAATCATTAGCGACAGGTACTTGTTATTTACAAGCACCTTCTGACAGCATTTACACAAGCTATTAGGAATCAAAATTTGATTATCCACTTCTTACCATCCCCAAAAAGATGGTGCCTTAAAACATGCAAATTGAACTATGACACAAATGGTTCATTAGTGTGTTGAACCAGATCAGAAGGACTGGGTGGAAAAATTACTAGCCATTGAATTCACAGTGAATGCAGCTCGTTCTGACAAAACTGGTATCTCACCTTTCTTCCTGAATTATGTTCAATGGCCTCATCCTGTGATTTGGGATAGTGAATCAGACTATCCAGGTGTTAGGAAATTTGTATTAAAGATGAAAGAAGCACTAATGAAAGCTCACAATGCAATTATTGAAGCCAGAATCAATCAGACAAATCATGCCAATAAACATTGTCAAAAATCTGATTTGGCTTTTGGTGAACTAATCTATCCTGCTGCAGATGGTCTCACTTGGGAGAGCTTTGCTACAAATTTCACTGCTTTCATCTGTAGATGTTGTCCTTTCCTGGACAACCCTCTCATGGCTATGACCTATTCAGAAACTGTGTCAAGTATCATTCCAAAAGGTGAATATAGGAACTAGAGGTCATAGGTTACAATAGCACTACATTGGAGAAAAGTCAGAAGTAATGTTGGAAGGATTTCTGACCATAACACTAAAGATAAGAACTGTTGGCTTCAGCTTATGTGCTGTGCCCTTCCTGTTCTTGTGGGTTCTAACTTAGTAAATGATCCACATGTCAGAAGATAATTACCAGTGTCGGAAGAGTGTCAGAGATGAACAAGATATCAATAACTAGAATTCAAGTCTAGTGTCAAGGATGAGAGAAGACTAGTCAATGTAAGTCAAACTAGAAAAAAAGTCAGAAGAGGGTCAGAAGGTCGGAAATGAATCAGAGAGACTAGGGGTAATCTTAGTCAATATTCAGATTGGAGACTATGGTACAGAAGTGAGCTACTTAAATACAAGTATTGCTAATTGTAATAGTAAAAGCAGAAGTAGCAATACTATGGATACAAGGAATAATAAAAGTCCTTGACACATAATAAAAGTAGCAGAAACAAGAGCAGAAACATAACTGAGTAGAAGTATACTTAGAAACAGTAATTGTTTCTGATGTTACTTCCAACATTTCTCTGATGTAGCACTATCATAGCCTACAACCTCTAGTTCCTATATTCACCTTTGGGAACAAAACTTGACAGAAGTCCTCTGGGGAACTGGCAATGGGGCCATGTAGGTGTGTCAGTCATCCAGCAGCCACCTTGCTGTGCAAGGCATGCAGGAAAATGTAAGGGCCAGACTGCCAACATGATTTATAATTATATTAGATAGTGGTGCTATCAGGGTAGTGCCCATTCAACCACATATCTGAGCAGAATAAATTCCTATGTGTGTTGCTCAATTTTGTAAACACTCACAATACCTTTGCATTGCTCAAACAGGTACACAATGTGACTCAGAAACCATGCTTGACACACTTGCAAGATTCCTTATAAGTATTATATTAACTCTGTAGCTTAGTATATAAGTAGATACTTTAGTAGTAGTAGCATTAGACTCTCTTGAATTATGACAACAAACATTCTTACTGTTCTCTCACTTTGCTTCAAGAACTACTCTCTTTGTGTTACACTCCATATTGACTTACAACAGCTCATCAATTGCAGTATACTCACACAGTCAAGGCTTGGCTGCATTGGCCACATCCTGGCTGGCTATGCATTTCAGATATACTACATCAAGTTATTTAGTTAGCTAACTTAGTCTCTATATATTCTCTGTTCATCTGACTTGCTCCACACCTTAGTTAAAACATGAACTCTACTTCTATATGCTTCATATATATCCATTGGATTTAGTATCAAATAGCTTATCTCTAGGATTAACATATAAGCAATAGAATTCAAGTTGTAATTCTTCAGTTTGTTAATTATATTGCCACCCACTTCTAGCTTAGTATTGAAAAGGGTATGTAGTCTGTAGGGTAGAATGACAATAAAATCATTTTACTGCCTTAAAGACTGTTCACAACCTCTTAAGTTCATCGGGGGCAAGTCTGAAATGAGATAGTATTCAAAAATGCGATGCAAAATGCACAAGATAAAATAAAGTGATGTCTGACACTATGCTAGCTAGATGTAGTGAATGGTCTTCCTTTTCATTAATATAGCTACAGGCTCTTTGAGATGGTCTTCCTGTCTCTAGAACATGCAATGCCAATTCTTTCTAAGTGTATATGCTTTTCTCTTCACTGATAATCTCCTAAATTTCCAAGGGTGGTCATCCTTCCCTTGTAGATGCTAATGGACTCTCTAAAAACTAGATAGGGGTGGTCTTCCTTTCCCTTTAGTAATTCCCCAAAGCACAGTGGTCTTCCTTCTATCTTTGGGTGAAGATTACAGGGGATGGTCTTCCTTTCTCCTGAAATCATACTTTTTACTAATCAAGTCAGATGGGATGATGGTCTTCCTGTCCCTCAGACTTCTCAAATTACAAACACAACTTCAGGACTTAGTCCTGGACTTTGTTGTATGGTGCTCATTTTGTTACTCTCTTAGTTTAAGGTATAAAGGGGGTTTTCACTCTCAAGTTACTGGATCTAGCTATAACATCTAACTTAGAAACTGAACCAGAAACTGTTCATATCTCTGACTTAGTATTGCAGGAGCTGAAGGGCTTTTCACTGCAGATTGCATTGTGTGAGAACAGGGGCAAAATCCCTGTTTTCTTCTCATTTCTCATTCTCAAGTTTTTATCCTATCCTAGAAGGCTATTTTCAGCTGATTTCTTGGCTCAGCTCTCAATTTGCTTTTATTTTGGGCATCAATTACTAGAGATTGCATGTTTATTTGTATTTATTCTCTGGGATGGTGTCCTGCCAGTGCCTCTCTTTTCTTTTTCAAGCCTAACTTCATATCTGACACCTTGTCTATTCATGTTTCTCTTACTTATCTGCTGTCTGCTGTCAAGTTTCATTCCAAAGTGTAAGTAGGGATTAGAAGTCATAGGCTACAATATTGGTACATTAGAAAAATTTCAGAAGTAACATCAGAAGGATTTCTGACTGTAACACTAAAGGTAAGTACCATTGGCTTCAGCTTATATGCTGTGCCCTACTAGTTCTTGTGGGTTCTAACTTAGAAAATGATCCACATGTCAGAGGTAAACAAGATATTGATAGTGAGAGTCCAAGTCTAGTGTTGAGGGCAAGGTAAGACTAGTCAAGGTAAGTGAAAAGGTGATGTAGTCTGTAGAGTAGGATGACAATAAAATTGTTTTGCTGCCATACAGACTGGTCACTGCCACTTAAGTTTGTTGGGGGCAAGTCTGAAATGAGATTGTATTGGAAAATGCGATACAAAATGCACAAGGTAAGATAAAATGATGTCTGACACTATGCTAGCTAGATACAGTGAATGGTCTTCCTTTTCACTTATCTAGCTATAAATCTTTGAGATGGTCTTCCAGTCTCTAGAGATTGCAAGGTCACTTCACTCTAAGTGTAGATAGGTCTCTTTTCAAATATAAATCTCTTAAATCTACAAGGGTGGTCTTCCTTCCCTAATGGTCTCTCTAAAAACCAGATAGGGATGGTCATTTTTTCCCTCTTTGATTCCCCAAAGCACAGTGGTCTTCCTTCTGTCTTTGGGTGAAGATTCCAGGAGATGGTCTTCCTTTCTCCTGAAATGTACTTTTTACTAATTAAGCCACAAGGGATGGTCTTCCTGTCCCTTAGACTCTGCAAATCACTAACACAATTCTAGGACTTAGTCCTTGTCCTTGTTGTATGGTACTCAGTTCATCACTTTCTTAGATTAGGGAATAGGGTGGTTTTCTCTCTCTAATTGCTAACTCTAGCTAGCACTTCTAACTTTGAAACCAAACAGGAATCTGCTCATATCTCTAACATGGTGTTGCAGGAGCAGATGAGCTCATCACTGCAGATTGCATTGTGAAAGAACAGGGGCAAAATCCCTGTTTCCTTCTTCATTCCTTATCCCCAAGCTTTTATGCCATCCTGGATGACTATTCTTAGCTCATTTCTTGGCTTGATTTTTGGTTCACTCATATTTTGGGCATCATTTACTAGCAATTGCATGTTTATTTATATTTATTCCCCAGGAGGGTGTCTTGCTGGTGCCTTTCTCTTCTATTTTGCTCTCTTCTTCAGAGCCTAGCTACATATCTGACATGCTGTCCATTGTGTCTCTCTCACTTATCTTTCAGTTGTGCTTATTAGGGTTTCTTATGTAGCATAGACCTGCATATCTCGTTTACTATTATGTTATGTTCTACCTACATATGATTACCCACATGTTCTTCTTTCATGTGATGTTCTCCTATGTTTCTTATTCTTTCATTTTGTGTGGCTGTTTTGGCTTGCATCTGAAGCCAAACAAACACCACTATCACTTCAGTTTGTCTGCACTATAGCTGCTCTCAGTTATGGCTCAGCTGTGTTGGTTCCCTGGATCCCAGATGCTAGTGCTATATTCAGCACTGCTGTGCTCTGTCAAGAACTGAATATGGCCAGACAAATAAGACAGTACAGCCAGGGAATGAGTCCTATGATACCTAAGGATACTAGACAATGTAGAATGTTGGCTTCAGCTTATGTGCTGTGCCTCCCACTATCCTAGTCTTGTATTTAGAATAACTGATAATGAGGACTGAGTTCAAGATACTTAATGAGAGCTCAGCTTGTTGATGAGAAACAAGAGTTTGGCCAAAGGTCAGCTGGAGGTTGGCCAGAGTGGCAGGAGAATCAGATGAGAGATTGAGAGAGTATAGAGCAAGTATCAGCCAGGAAGTGAATTGACAATGCAATTAACAAACTAAAGAAATACAACTTGAATACTACTGCTTATATACTATTCCTAGAGATAAGCTATTGATACTAAGTCCAATGAAGATATATGAAGCATGTGGAAGTAGAGGTCAGGTTGTAACTAAAGTGTGGAGAGAGTCAGATGAACAAAGACTATGTGGAGACTAAAGTAACCAACTGAAAGGCTTTGTGGAAATGAAAGATAAAGAACTTGAACTGAGACTAGTATGAAATGGAGACTCGATGCAGAATATCTGAAACATATAGTTGGCTGTAATTTGGCCAAGACAGCTGAGACTCAGCCACGAGGACTTAGGATTATAACAGATTGGTGCACGACAGGTTGGTGACAAGTGATGGCTGGAACAGGATATGACAGTATTCCCCCCTTAGTGCTAAACCCTTGAGTTGCATAGTGCTGAGGTAACTTGTTTGGCCCTGTAGGTCAAAATGAAAGGTTTGCACAAAGTTTAATCTGTAAAAATTGAATGCAAGACAGCATCCAACAACAACACAACACACCAACACCATCCTGCTTCCCTGACTTGTCCCCTCATTCCCAGAGCCTTGCAACCTGTTGCACCTTGTCCAAAGATTCGGATTTGGAGGAACTCCGAGCCCTAGCAGTGCAACAGAGTTTGGCCAAACAGACCAAGAGATTAGAGGAGGAGAGGGAGAGGTGAAAGGGTAAGTTATGTAGTCTGTAGAGTAGATTGACAATAAAATCGTTTTACTTCCCTACAGACTGGTCACTACCTCTCAAGTTTGTTGGGGGCAAGTCTGAAGTGTAATTGTGTTCAAAAATGCATTACAAAATGCACAGGATAATAAATATGGATGTCTGACACTATGCTAGCTAGATGAAGTGAATGGTCTTCCTTTCCACTTATCTAGCTATAACTCTTTGAGATGGTCCTGTCTCTAGAGTTTGTAAGGTCACTTCGTTCTAAGGATATATAAGTCTCCTCCTTGATATAAATTTCTCAAATCTACAAGGATGGTCTTCCTTTCCCTTTATAGATGCTAGTGGTCTTTCTGAAAAATAGATAGGGATGGTCTTCCTTTCCCTTTTTAATCCCTCAAAGCACAGTGGTCTTCCTTCTGCCTTTGGGTGAAGATTCCAGGAGATGGTCTTCCTTTCTCCTGAAATTGCACTTTTTACTAATTAAGTCAATAGGGATGGTATTCCTGTCCCTTAGGCCTCTCAATTCACTAACACACTTCTGGGACTTAGTCCTTAACTTCTTTATATGGTACTCACCTTGTCTCTCTCTTAGTTTAAGGTATAGGGTGGTTTTCTGCCTCAGATTACTAACTCTAGCTAGCACTACTAACTTCAAAACCAAACCAGAATTGGCTTGTATCTCTGACTTAGCATGGCAGGAGCAGATGAGCTCATCACTGCAGAGCACATTGTGAGAGAACGGGGGCAAAATCCCTGTTGTTTTTCTATTCCTCATCTTCAAGCTTTTATGCCATCCAAGATGGCTATTCTTAGCTCAATTCTTGACTCAGTTTTTGGTTTGCTCATATTTCTGGCATTGCTTACAAGCGATCACATGTTTATTCATATTTATTCCCCAGGAAGGTGTCTCACCAGTGCCTTTCTCCTCTATTTCACTCTCTTCTTTGGAGCCTAGATACATATCTGACATATTGTCTGTTTATGTCTTTCTCACTTATCTTTCCTTTGTGCCTATAGGGTTTCTTGTGTAGTACCAGTCTGCATGTCTTGTTTATTATTATGTTATATTCTACTCGCATGTGGTTATCCCTAAGTTCTTCTTTTGTGCAACACTCTCTTGTGTTTCTTACTCTTTCCTTGTGTGTTGTTGTTAGGGCTCGCATCTGAAGCCAAACAAACACCACTGTCACTTCGGTCTGGCTGTACCATAGCTGTGCTTGGTTACAGTTTTGCCCTATTGGTCCCCTTATGTACCAACTGCCAGTGCTATGTTCAGCACTGCTACACTCTGCCTTTTTCCTTCCTTCTAACTAGTCTGTTCTCTTTAGTGCTTAGGGCTTCGTTATTGTACTTTGTCCTGTCATAGCTAGCAGTCTTTACTAATATCATAATTTAAATGCTGATATATGGTTTTCCCTTAGTGTTTAGGTGTAGATCCACCTAGGGCATATCAGAGGGCAAAAGAGGAGCAGCAATTGAGGAAGGCTGCTAAGGCCACCAAGAAGGTGAGGAAGGAGGAGGAGGAACAAAAGGCACACGAGGTAGCACAGAAGGTGGCCAATAGTGCACTAGCTGCTGACATGGCTGCAAAGCAAAAGGTGGCTGAAATCTCAGCCAAACATTGAACTAGTGGAGTCAAGGGCAAGGGGAAGGAGAAAGCAAACAGCAAAGCAAGTGGATCAAAGGTAAGTGGATTCAACAAATCCACTAACTAATACTAACCAAAAGCAACAGTCAAAAGGAGCAGCAGGGGTGCCTAAGGCCACAGAGAAGCTGATGGGGAAAAAGATGGTAAGTGGCTGATATTGGCTGTGAATTCTGACTACCAGCTTTTGAATACAATGCAAGGAGGGTTTGAGTGCTGCTACTATTGCAGTCCTTGAGTTAGTCAAGGGAGAGTTGCTTGAACCAGAGGTGATGGAGTTCTGTGCATCCCATCCAAAGAAAGGTGGGGACCAACACCTCTGGCAAAAGGTGGTGGTCAAAGACCAGTGTACACAGTGTGCCTGTGGAGGCTGTCGCTGCTTCATCTTTGTATTTCTGGACCAGGTGGAGGCTGCCTGTTGGAAGTGTGCAAAGGCAGGCATGGCTTGCTCCTTTGTGCTGAAGAAACACAAGGCCAAAGGGGAGGCTGAGGGATCATGGCCAAAGAAGAGGCCAGCAAAGTCAGCTGAGGTGATAGAAATTAGTGGGGACAAGGGAGCAAAGGGAAAGGAGTCGGTGGGGCCATATTTTGGCTGTATCTTAGAACAGGTGGCCATAGCCCTTGAGAGGCTAAGGGAGGGTCAGGACCAGCTGGTCAAGGCTGTGGAGAGAGTGGTAGCAGCCCAGGAGACATCAGCTGCTCATAGTAAGGATGCTACTGAGAGCCTCCTTGGTTACTTGCAGCATCAATTAGAGATGAAAGATCTCCTGGAGAAGGTGTCTGTGGACACCTACATAATGTCCCAGGAGCAGAAGAAGTGCACAAAGAACCAGGAGGAGCTCCTCATTGCAAGGCAACAATTGGGAGAGGCTGAAGCCTAAGTGGCCAAGGGAGCTGGAGGTGGCTGAGGTTAGTAGGCCAGAACCCACAGACAGAAATCGGTGGACAGCCACTCTTGTGCTGAGGTTTGCTGGCAGGGAGCGACACTCACCATCCCCTTGTCCCAGTCAACCTGAGCTGATGAGGGAAAACATAGAAGGGCCATTGACAGAGAGTGGGGAGGGACTGATGGGATTTGACAAAGAGGAGGATAGAATGGAAGGGTGAGGTGGAAGTCTGAGGCAATGGCCAAATATGGCTGCCTGTATATAATTTTGTTGTGCTTTTTGTTTATATATAAAATGAATTGTTATCTTGAAATGAAGTGTGAAACCAAGTAATATAAAATGAAATGAAATTGAACTATGTAGTATGAAACAACTGGCTGGCTGAAGATGGCCATTGGCTGTTATAGGTGAAGTTTGAGACTTGTATTAAGATGATACCCAAGGACCAGGTTTGTTAGGGTATCTAGTATGAAAGTCAGAAATGAGTTCCAGGGCATTGCCTAGTTCTGTTGCTAGTAGTCAAGACGACTCATTGTTGGTCCCTTTGTACCTGGCCCATTGGACAAAGTATAGAAGGTTACATGGCTGATGTTGGCAGTCTATCTTGGTATCTAGAATTTCAGCAATTTCCTATTCAGTTTCACCCTCAACTATTATAGGTGGAGGGGGATCTTGGATGCAATTAGGGATGGTGTTATGAATTTCTGGTTCTAGTTGGGATACATGAAACACAGGGTGAATGGCTCACATGGATTCAGGGAGTAAAAGGGTGAAGGAATGGGAACCAGCTTGTGCAATGATTTTGATCTTAGTTGGCTGAGTGGTCCAAATGAACTCAGCCTTCAAGAATACTTTCTTGCCAACTTTGTAGTTGGGCACCTTGGAACAGCAGGCATCAGCTGGTCCTTGATATCGTTTCTGGGCTGCAGTGATCTGCTGCTGTAGTTCCTGATGAAGCTTGTTGAGGACAATGACAAAGTTGTGGGCATGAGTACTAACAAGGTCAATGATCAACAAGATTATTTATCTCCTCCATCTCCATAAAAGTGAATTTGCACTCAAAGTTCCCATCTGGCCACATGTTCCAGAGCCCATCTCTGATGTCTGCATTTAGAATAGAAGATAATAAGAACAGAGATGAGAAAGTACAACAAGAGCTCAGCTTGTCAGAGAGAAACAATGAGTTGGCAAACAATCAGCTGAAAGTTGGCCAGAGTGCCTGAAGTATCTGACAAGGGATTAAGAGAGTATAGAGATCATATCAAGCAAGGAAGTGGATTGATGATACAAGTAATAAACTAAAGAAGTCAGTTTGGATACTACTACTTATATACTACCCTTATAGATAAGCCATTGAATACTAGTCCAATTTTAACAAATGAAGCATGTGGAAGTAAAGGTCAGATTATATCTAATATGTGGCAAGAGGGTCAGATGAACATAGGACATATGAATGCTAAGAGAGCTAACTGAAAGGCTTTTTGGAGATGAAAGATATGAACTTGAATGAAACTAATCAGAGAATGGAGACTAGTAGAGAATGAAGACTAGTAGAGAATGAAGACTAGTATGGAATATCTGATACATTTTGTAGGCTGTAGTGTGGCTGATGTGGCTGAAGCTCAGCTGCAAGGACTTGGGAATTGGGATGTGACAGGATGGTGACAAATGATGGCTGGAATGGGATATGACACATAAATGGCAAATGGAAGCAATAATAACAAACATTTTTCCTGCAATCTCTTGGTAAGGGCTTGTTCCTCCTATGGACATTCAATCCATTTAATGAGTTGACCTATGCATGAACATTACTTTAGATGTGAATACTGATCAGAAAATGACTCAAAAAATTGATAAATGCATACTTTTACCCCAATTATGAATAGGAGTTTATATAGCTACTAGAGGTCTTTACACTTCCCCATGAGTTCCACATGGAATCCACAATTCAGCAACACTGCAAATTCCCTTGATACCAGTCCACATTTATTCTATGCTCATTCCATATTTATTCCATGGATGGGATCACTGCATCAGGAATTAATATGGAATATTCCAATGGAATCCACATGGAATCCACAGAATGTCCCTACTTTAGTTTACTTGTTATTATCTGTAATAAATAAATAAATAAAAATTGACATTAGGAATTGAACTCTAGACTCTATGGTAATTATAAATAGATTCCTAAATTTCAAGTATTATTTTATATTAATTGAGTTATTATTGTATTTAAAAAGGGTTAAAACCATATGTCCACTGTGAAGCTGCCTGTCCACCATGAAGCCTCCCACCACAAAGCTGCCCACCACAAAGCCACCCACTGCAAAGCCACCTGCCACCTGCAAAACTGCCTGCCACCTACTGAGCAAACTGCTTGCCCACTGCACAACCATGCTGCCCACTGCAATACCACCCTCTACCCACTGTGAAACCACCCCCTGCTCACTGTACAAACTGTGCACCCACCACGAAATCCTCCTCCACCCCACAAAATCAACCACCCTGCCCATAATGAAACTGCCCCCTACCCATAGCAAAACCCCCCCCTGCCCATTGCAAAACTATCCTGATCATCGCAACACAACTCTCTGCCCATTGCTAAACTGTTCCCTGCCCATTGCAAATCTGCCCCCTGCCCATCACGAAACCACTCCCTGCCCATCGCAAAGCCACCTCCCACCCTTCCCCACCCACCATGTGAACCCCCTGCCCACTATGCAAATCTCCTACCCACTATGCAAACCTCCTGCCCACCACAAAACTGCCCACCCACTGTATAACCACCTGCTCACCACAAGCCACCTGCTGCCCACCATTGCAAAATAGCCTGGTTAATAACTCAATGTTTAGTTAATTAATTAATAAAATAATATTTTGTGTAAAATTTGGGTTGTGTCAATTAATACAGTGAGCTAAATATTTTCTTATTATTTTATTTGCCATTGTACACAGCCATAGTTCTTGTTTTTTTTTTCTTTGCACTCTTACTTTTCTGCATTTTCTCTTTATTTTCCTGAATTTTCTGAATTTTCCACCCTTTTTATACATTTTTCTTCACATTTTTCATTCATTTTTCATTTTTATCTTGCCTATTTTCCTTGTATTTTGAAATGCATTTTTCTCTTGTTTTTAAGTATTTTTTTTTTTCATTTTCTATGATTATTCTAATTGAGCACTGCCTTATGATGACAAGTCAATCATTTCCTAATTTGGTAATTTATAGACTTAAGAAGGAATATTTATGGAATAAATATGGAATAAACATGAAAAAGTAAGGACTTGAATGATTATTCAGATGACTAGCTGGAATTCCATGGAATTCATATGGAACCCATGGGGGAGTGTAAAGTACTGAGCTACTACAATGTGTTGTGTGTGAGGTGCTATTTGAAGTTTTTGCAGAGACAAGCAAGACTCTACAGCTTGATAGTAGCAGTTTTGCAGTTGTGGTAAGGTGAGTCAGGATCAAAATTTCAGGAGAAACAATCATGAATGGGCACAAATAAAGCATCTGAAACATTTCAGTGATGCATGCAGGTGAATGCACAGGAGTGCAAGTATGTGCAAGATATAAATTACAGGACTTAGGGTCAGTTCAGCACCCCATAATACAAGCAGATTATGATTATTGATGATTGTCACAGCTAAATATTATTAACCATGCACTAACCATGCTGGCTTAATAGTTATATTGCTTTTGTGCATGGATTATATGTTAAAATAAAAGAAGCAGTCTCAATGGCATCAGAAACAAATTGTCCTCAGACAGATAGGGAAGGGGAGTTCAAAGAGGGCAAATGGATGAGTACATACAACAATAGCAGACTAGACATATACTTTAATGTAAAATATATATACCAATGCAGTTAGCTGTCATATGCCTATATGGCACAATGCATGCCATCTCTGGACCACTCACAATTAATCAATCCAAACACTATCCCAACTTCTTGTTCATCTCCAGGTTTGCTTCCATTTTTGTACTTGCTTTGTTTCAGCCACACACACTATACTTTTCATAGTGTATCTGTTTTTGTTAACTTTCAATTCTTATTCCCTTATTCCTTAGCCCTCATCATATGCTCTCTTTCCCTTGACCCACTTACTTCTCCACTTCACTGGTATGTTTTAAGTACTTCATATTTACTCTGGTTCTCTAGTATTTAAGTACTTTAAATGTACTGTAATACTTCAGTAGGTTAATTATTGTGTTTAACATCTAGTGCTCAGATTATGCTGAGTTTATTACAATTTTGCAATTGAATTTTGGTCCCCCAGATCCTGCCAGAGATGCTGAAAACAAAATCAGGACTCTTAAAATGAAGGACAATCAATGTGTTGCAAAATATAATGTCACATTCAATAATATTGCTCCTCATCACCAGTGGGATGACACTGCTCTCTGTTTTCATTGTTATGCTGGATTGCCTCCACTAACAAGGGGAAAAAATCATCTAATACTTTGTCATTGAGCACCTCTAGCAGGAATAATACTGGGAACTTCAGGTCATCTAGAAACTCTGGGATATCAGCTAAGACTCCCAAGTTGAGAGGTTCTAATAATCAATCCATAAGCCCTGAGCTTACAGGAAAATTGGGCAAGAATGGAAAGCTGACCCAAGAAGAGTGTAAGCAGCACTTTGACAACAACCTCTCTATGTTTTGTGGTATAGCAGGCCATGTTGCAGTAAATTGTTGCAAGGCAAAAGCTGCTAAAGGTTGCACTGTCACTACCACTGCAACCTCCAATACTACTGGAACCTCTGGTGAGATCTCCAGTGGTACCTCCAGCTCCTCTTCAGTTGTTTCAAGTTCCAATATGGACTTGAAAAAATAAAGAACAGTTCTCAGTGGTCCACATTGGCTGAGGGTGGCATAGAACCTGCCAGTGTATCTATGGAGTTTCATCTCTATGCATCCACTTCTTTTCATCATGACAAACAATCTTTTGAAATTCCCTTGACATCCCCTAGGATTACAAGCATTACTTTTCAAGCTCTCATAGATTCTGGCTCAACTCATTGCTTTATCAACCTTGCATTTGTCAAATTACATTCTATTCCCATATCCTCTGTAATGCATATACCACTTGGTTTGATTGATATGACATCCAATTTTACTGTTACTCAGGCTGTAGAATTATCAGTAACATCTTCAACTGGGGAAACATTAATGTTGATATGCCCTAAGCAGATCTGCACATGGACACTAAGGAAAAACCCCATCTTAGCATCCAAATCATGGTATTAGGGAAAGCAACCATCTATGACAGGGCAAAATGCCATAACAAATCCTGAAGAGATGTGCAGGTGTCTCGTTGCAAGTTCAAATGTAGGTGTAACAATAAATTTCAGCAGTGTTAGTCTGCTGAGGGGATTTCGAGTAGTCGAAGATGGGCTGTGCACGTATGTACAATTGCTATAATGCTCCTGTAGCATCCCGGAATGTCAACATTGAAAATGAGGTGAATGTGGGAGCTTAACAATAAGATAGACTCTGAAATGACTTATTTGACAAGTCTTTTGGAGGGTGGGGATGATGTCGATTTTTCTTTGCCTTGTAGGGGCAAAAGACGAATTTATTGTCAATTGTGAAGGTGAAACGAGTTGCCTGTTGATGTGCGAGGCCTTTCTATGGTGAAAGGGAAACGAGACAAAACGAGATGGGGAGTAGAAGTGGCTGTATTAAACTGCCGAAACATAGAAAATACATCGCGTTTTTATACGTATTCAATTGTAATTTTTACGGAGGGTAACAGAAGGGTGAGTAATGCAAAAAGACAGAGAGATAAGGTAAGAAAACTTCTGGGGGAACACGCAGATATGTTACACGAGGAAGCAGTGAGCAGGAGGTGGGTGGCACAACCATTTGTGGTGCTGCGCATGCGGAGCTTTGCCTTGTTTTGGTTTTTGTGGGATCAGATATGTCATCAGTCTTGAGTTGAAGCGTCATTTGGCATGGCTTGTCCACTTGGCGTGGTGTGATCAGGGAACAGAGTTGTGGGTTGTGTCAGGAATGGATATATGTCAAGGAGGCAGAGGGATAATAATAGCTGATGTCTATAGATAGTGCTTGGCTGGTAGGTCTTGGTGATCATGGAATGGGATAGGCGGGGCGTGATTGTGTTTGGCTAGGGCATTTGAATATTGATGACATTTGGACTTAGCACGTGTGCACACTTTTGAGTTGTACTGGAAACGGAGTATTGTAATTACACAGAATCTATGATTCCATGCATAGTCCAATTACAATCTCTATAATCCTGTAGTTCAAAAAGAAAGCATGTTTAGCTAGGATCGAAGAGAGCCTGGAAATGCTGCAGCACCAAATATAGCACTGGCAGTCTTTGGATGAAAATTTTAATGATCTCTTTGCCACTCTCTCCAATGCAGTGCATAAGCTTGTGTTCCAGTAGTTCTTATACTGGTACAGTTGCACATTCTACATGTATTTCCATATTGATATGCCCTAGTCAGGTCTACACCTAAACACTAAGAAAAAACTATATATCCACACCCAAATTATTATATTAGTGAAAACAGCTAGCTACAACAGGATATAGTACAATAACAAAGTCCTACATACTGGGAAAATGGACTAGCTAGCATAAAGGAAACTGCAGAGTGCAGCAGCACTGAATATCACACCAGCATCTGGAACCTGGGAAGAACTGATATGGCTAAGCATTAACTGAGTGCAGCCCGAGTGCAGCCAAACTGAAGTAATGGTGGTGTTTGTTTGGCTCCAGACATGAGCCCTAACAGTTGTGCACAAGGAGAGAAAAGGAAACATATAGAAGCTCACACAAAAAAAGACTATATGGATAATCATATACAGGCAGAACATAAAGTAATAATAAATGAAATATATAGATCTATGCTACCTAAGTAAGGAGATGCAAGACATGAGCTGAAGCTGTTGCCCATCTTGACCTTTCTCTTTGGTAACACTTAAACATGTTTCCTGGAGATATTCCCAGAGTCTCCAGAATCTCTCTCTGGTCTCCTAGAGCTCTCTATCTGTCTGGAGCCTCTAGGTTATACCCCAGAAATGAGTTCATGACAATTAGCTATAGAAAAACCCCAAGGATGTAAACTAAAGGAAGTGAGTCACATGTGAAAATGCATTGACATCACAAAAAAATCACAAACTGTGATCCAATATTTCAACACTACAGTGTAATGGCACTCTGTAACACAGTCTACAGTAAATTTTCATAAATCAATCTCTGATCTTGAGATTTGGTATATAATTGCTTATGTATTATATCCATGTCTCATATAAAGATGGGAATATTTGGGCAAGACTTGGAGAATGATAGTGATGGAGACCATGTCCACAGTTGAATTGCCCTTGCAATTTTGAAAGACTACAGTAAATATTTTACTAATAATAAAATTACCTCTTTAAGAAAGATAAGCTCTTTTGAATGCTGTAATTCAGAGGTTTCATTTGTCTGTGACAAGGAGTGCTGTTACACTGTAATTATCATCTGTGGCCTTGAAGGTTCATGGTGTATTGGGGTCAATGGACAGGTTGCTATATTCTTGTGCATGTACATACATGACTGCCTTTCAATCTGGCATGTAGGAGAGAGGCTCCAGCACTCATGGGAAACTATTTTAAAGTAGGATCACTACTCATTTATTGCAGGAGATCTAGGAGGTCTTTACACTCCTCCAGGTGTTCTGTGCAGAGTACATAGACAACTATTATGCAGTAAATTCCCTATAAATCAGGTCTAAAATATGTGCAGACTCTGTACAGACTCTGCACAGAATGCTCGGATCTGTGCAGATTACACACAACTCTGAAGCTCAAACTGCACTCAGAGTCTGTACAGAGTCTGTACAGAGTCTGAATGGAGCTTTATATGTTACTATAATATATTTAGTAATTATCCCTACACCATATAGACACATTTAAAAATGGGTACAATAAAATAAATAAATAAGTATTTTTTGTCCTAGCACACGTGCACATAATGTGTCGTGTTTGTTTGATCACGTGCACTCTTGAATTTGTTGTGCATGTGAAATGTTGAACCGCAATTGCACATGACCTCATACCCACAGCTCCTGTCATCATCCACATCACCCACCATCTCCTTCTCCCATCATTCATCATCATCCACACCTTGCTGTCCCCCACCGCATGTCGTTAACCCCCCCTGTCTGCACATCGTTAACCCATCTGCATGTCGTTAACCCCACCATCTGCATGTCGTTAACCCCACTGTCCTCACATCACTGTACCCCACTGTACATCGTTAACCCCCCCCTGTCTGCATGTTGTTAACCCGTCTGCATGTCGTTAACCCCACTGTCCACACGTTGTTAACCCCACTGTCCTCACGTGCTGTCCCCAACTGTATGTTGTTAACCCCCCCCCTGTCTGCACGTCGCTCTCCCCACCTAATGTTGCTGTCCCCCACCACCAGTCATTAACCCCCTCGTCTGCACATTGCTGTGCCCCACTGCACATCGTTACCCCCCCATCTGCACGTTGCTGTGCCCCACCACACATCGTTAACCCCCCCCGTCTGCATGTTGCTGTCCCCCACCGTATGTTGTTAACCCCCCCTGTCTGCATGTCGCTGTCCCCACCTAACGTCGCTGTCCCCCACCATCAGTTGTTAACCCCCTTGTCCGCACATTGCTGTGCCCCACTGCATGTTGTTACCCCCCTATCTGCACATTGCTGTGCCCTACCACACATTGTTAACCCCCCCTGTCTGCACATTGCTGTGCCTCACCGCACGTCGTTAACCCCCCCCCTGTCTGCACGTCGCTGTCCCCCACCATACATCGTTAACCCTCCCCATCTGCACATCGCAGTCCCCACCTAACATCGCTGTCCCCCACTGCCAGTCGTTAACCCCCCTGTCCACACGTCGCTGTTCCCTACTGCACGTTGTTAACCCCCCCCCCTGTCTGCACATTGCTGTCCCCCACTGTATGTCGTTA